>JAOTJB010345361.1:0-12187 GCA_027123815.1 Erythroxylum minutifolium
TCCAATAAACACAAGATAACATAATCAATTCCTAATGAGAGAAAGAAACAACAAAAATAATAAAAAATTACTTAACCCAGGCCATCGGTGTCGATGTTGCCTTTGAACTTGCGTAGGGATATTTAGCTTTCCATGGATCTCCTAAGAAATTACTTCAACTCTATAAAAATCATCCCCAACTGAAAACCCCTTTGGTCCTATGCTATTGCCGCAAGCTTCTCTTCTCCACTTCACTATTCACTATTCACTATTTATTGATGTGACAAATTAATACATATGTCCATGCTTACTGTTCACATCTTTTTTTCTTCTCCGCTCCACTCTATTCTCTTCCTTGTTTCTGCCACTCTTCTCATCTCTTTACGCTGCGCCTCTCTTTGTTCTCTTTTGCTGCTTCTTTACTGTTATTTTGATGGGACAAATAAACTCTTCATTTCTTAGTCCCTGCTACTATTCACATTCTCATTCACTTAAAGGCTTACGCTACACAACATCTGCATTTTGAACAAAATGCCACATATTTTTGCATAAAATGTTGCCTATGTCTACGCAAACTGTAGCTCTTGTCTGCGTTAAATGTAGACCCTATCTGCGTTATGCAGACTATGTTTTAATGCTTCTTATCATTTTATCCCTTCCTAGATTGGTTGTGCATTGCCATTTTGGTTCATTTGGTGTTGCGTTTTGGCTGGCTTTATCGTGACTCTCCCTATGCTACGTTTTCTTTTGGCCATTTACATTTCCTCTCCTACTCATTTGCATTTCTGCTCCTTCATATTGCTCTATTGTTTTACTCCTTATACTTCCAACATATACTGTCATTTTTGCTTCATTCCAGCTGCTGTATTTTCATGCTTAATCTTTTAATTGTATTCTGTCATTAAATATACATGTAAAATCAATAGGAACATAAAATGAGCAAATAAACACAAAATAGGAATGAATTCAAATGAAATAATATATAAAAATATAGCAAAATTCATTCATATCAAAATTCATTGTTAGGTTTGACGTTAATCCAGAGGATTTATGGCGGCCTATCTCTAGGTTTCTATACAACTCCTTCCAATTATGTAGATCTATTAATATGAGAGGATTTCTCAGTCTTAATCATAAGAAATCAAATCACGCACTAATATTTTAGATACATTAGAACAAGAATAAAATGCATAATTGAATCATAATAATCCATCAATAGAATTTCTTTGAATAAAAGATTAAAACATATTGTTATCCCAAAGTAGGGTTCATCATACCTTGACACCAAACATGTTTAGTAGCTAATTATAGAAAACAAAATCAAAGATAAACATGAATAAAAATTAATAAAAAACAAAGGAACCACAATTATAAATATCCTTTTTTCTTCTATTTCATCTTCTTGCAAGTTTGGATTTGATGTTGTTATCTACTAGATGTATTGATGTTAACTTTGTGTTTTCTTTATCTTTTTATTAGAATCACGGCCTCTCTAGGTGTCTTATGTCTTAAAACTACTGCAAAACTTAACTCTCTTTGTTTTACCTTTGTTCATGTCCTTTTATAATGAAAACTAGGTTTCTAAGACATACACATTCACTTACACAACTATGTAGGTGACCTTATGTAACACATCACTACCATCGAGCATATGTCCGAACATTCAGAGGACATTCAAGAACATACCTTATGAAAATGACAAGTTAGAGCAATCACATCAACTTATTATGGCATCATACAAAACATAAGTATTTCCAAAGATCAAACTCCTCATTTCATTCACAAAATGAAACTTACTTAAATTGTCATTACATTTCATAATCTGTTTATACATAACATAACATTTGGGAGTTTAAAGTTCAACTTCAAAGGAGAAGCTAAAAAAAATATTCTATCTAGACTTTGCAGGTATTATCTGACTAGACCTTTGAGCCATTCTTGTTTCCAAAATTGATAGTACTGGACTTCTATTATATCACCTTAGAAGCTAGGTCTCCTTTGTAGCTGAAAATCAATGTTGCAATTTTGATGAGTTTGTGAACTCAATGAGTGAACCATCGTCGATGTGCTCACTTAAGTCAGAACAAACATATCACAAGTATAAACCAAATTCCCAAATGTATTTCCCAATTCAATAAATGTATCACATAATTTAATATTGAATACCAGATCATAATATACATTGTATCTCAACAATACATCATGAAATATAAACAGTTCATATTATCATTTCAAAATAATCCAATCATTTATCTCAATCATTCATATCATCGACATGTACACAAATATTGTATACCATTATATCATTATAAGTCAGCAATTCTTCGCAATCATATTATATATATATATATATATATGCACATGTGACTCCACTTTCATTTTTACTTTGTTATGACCGAGCTCCTATTTACTATCCCATATCTATTGTAGATATCGAGCTTATTTCATATTCTGTTCTGTACCCATTGTTGATATCGGTTTTATTAATAACTAAGCCTATGGCTCTTTACACACATTTATAAGCTTTACGCTCTTTTTCACACTGGTCATAACTCCTTTATTTGATTATGCATAATAATGTGATGGAATGCATCAATTCACATAATATGCTATCAATAACTTTCATTCAATGAGCTTAGTCATTTATTACATTCATCGGATCTAAGTCCAGCATTGAGCATTCAGTAGAGTAGACATTTTCTATATTCATATACAATTAGAAAGCATTTCCAATACAATCCAAAATATCAAATTCCTTGGACGATCAATGTTCGGAATTATCACAATCAAATCAATAATAATTCAATATCTAAAAGTTAATTGAAAACAATTCAGTTATAGTGAGAAAACATCTAGGTTAACTCACAATACGCTCCAGATAAGCTATTTCCTTGATCATCTGGCAATGTCTAGATGCTGATGATCAACTTGTGCTTCTTTAGTCATGCAATACACACATATTTTACACATTACTAAGTTTATCAATCATAAGATTATTCGCTCATGCACACGTATATGTGTCATGTTCAATGCATACTCAATTGACTTTCTGGGTATGTATCCTTATTCATAAATCTTAACCATTCATACATTATAGCTTGTACACATCTAGCTTGTAATTAGGTTTATATTTTAAGTAAGTTTGATTAATCTAAATTCATCAATCATACATTTACCAACCTTTTCTAGTAATATATATTCACACAATTTCCTAATTCTTATTCATTCATACTGAGTTTACATTACTCATATCCTTTGGATCACATTTGCATTCATAAGAACACCTTCATTCCTTTAACACTTATAATTTCCAGATTTAGATACATTGATACCAAAACAATCCATTCCTTAAGTTATAAAATCAATTAATGACCTAAACTTATCAAACCTTTAACCAATTAATCAAGCAACTATTTGAGTTCATTTCAAGACTCAATCAAGTCCAATACACCAAAGTAGAGTGACTTATCCTTAGTTAATTCAACAATCACACAAAACAAATTTTTTTTCACTTCAAAGCATTGCCTATGATCATGGGAAGGAGCTAATGCAACTTCCATGATCATGGGATGAGTGAATCGAAGGTTCATCATCCATTTCCTTCAAAATTTTTCTAGATTCTAACACCTTTATACCAAATTCAAAACATCTTCATAATAGTCCATTAATTATACCTTGATTATACTCCAATTTCATCTCCAATTCCAACTCAAAATTATTCAATAGGTAGATCATAAACTATTGTCTTTCATGCATCAAAACAAAATAGAAACTATCAATCACTATCATATATGTAGTCCTAGTTCTTTCCTATTTTGAGAACACTACACTAGCACTTTTATTTAGCATAAATGCACCTTTATTACACTTCAAATCCCAATCTAATTAATCCATATAACAATCTATAATCAACGAATTTTATACATCAAGAACAAAGAATAAAAGTATCTAGGTTCATCCATCATATTCCAGCACACTTCATCTTCAACATTATATACAGTTCATCCAAATTCAATCATCATAGTCTTTCTATTATAACATTCCATAAAGAACAACACTTTAATTACTTATTTAGCTTCCAATTCTAACTCAATTCATCAAGTCTACCTAGCCCTTCATGCATGCAAAATCATCCAAGATTTAAGGTGGAAATTGGATGGGTTTTTAGCAACAAGATGAAGACAACAAAATATTGGAGTGGCAAAGTGTAGAATTTTAGACAAAACTCAAAGTTGTGAGGGTTATGTGTGTGTGTGTCAATAATGAGAGAAGGAAGAAGAAAATAGCATGTAGCAGAAACAAAAGAGAAAATAGCCAATCAATGTGTGTGGGTGTTGTGGGGTATAGGTATGTGGTGAGTGTTAAAACACTTGTTATGACACTTGTCAAGTCAAGGACCATGCTATATGTCCTCTTATTAAACTACCAAATTTCACTTAAATACCTGGTCCACTTATCACTTAGCTCCCTAAGCCATTCGTTACCTAATTATCTAATCATTTGTCTCGTTACCTAATTGTCTAAACAATTTGTCACCCAAGTCTACTACCATGTGTCACTTATTTGTACTGCCATGTGTCAACTTATCTTACAACTTGACATTTTTCCTAGTCCAAATGTAGATATTAATTGATTAATCTCCCAAGTGTAACAATTATTCCAAATTACTAATTGTAATCCATCAAATCAAAATTCAAGACATAAATAATACACAATCATATCATAACCATTTAAAACCTTTCATAACATAGAATATGTCAGTTGAGTGCACATACAATCTTTGCAATGTTTTCTAAATCATAATTTATGTGTGCATGCGAATATTATGTATGTGAATGAAATGCACCTCATAAATTCTCAAATGATAAAACTCATGTGATTCAATAACCTAAGACTCTAACCCTCAGTAATGTTTTGGAAAATGGTCTATTATACCCTATAAATCCAAAAATCCCTAAAATCATGACTTTACATGTTCATAGAGACTTACACGGGCAGATACACAACCGTATAAGTCCAAGATGCTTCAAATCTTTGTTTTATGCTATGATTTCATTTAAATTCTTCTCCTTTTTCTCTATGCAATTATCACCTATAAATGCCCTTAGAATAAATTAAGTACCTAATATATAACAAATCTATAAAATATAAAGAAAAACATTTGAAATATAGGCGTATAATTATAGTCAAATATGTATCTATCGGTTATGATTAACATTTCTTCATATTTGTTAATAATAGGTTTATTTATATGTCAACATCGCAAATAAGCTAAAGGTTGACAACCATATTTGTCAAGTGTTTAATAGATTGGGGTATTTAATGGATTGGACTATTAACACTAAGTTGTCTACCATAACACTTGACAACTATAGCGCGAATGATACGATAATAAAAAAAATTGAAGAATTAGTTATGGGTTGGGAGCTTGTTTGTTATGGGAGGTTATTCCATATGTGTTGCTTTGCTTACATTTTGAAATCTATTATGAACGAACGAGTTGGAGGTGATAAGGGAAGTAGTAGAGTCAATCTATGATAGTGTAGTATATTATAGTGCAAAACCTAAAAGTTGAAAATTTTGAAGAAAATGCACGATAACTACGCATTCCATGCATGAAGAAGTTGGAATTGGATTGTCCTATTAGATGGAATTCAACCTTCAAAATGTTATAGTTCGTAACCTAATATGTTGAGGTGTTTACTAAGCCAAGATAATGAGATTCTCAATATGCTATTTTATCTGCAAAAGAGCAATGGGAGTTGGATAAAACACTTTATATAAAGTTGGAGATATTTTATGCTACTATCAAGTTGTTATCAAAAATAAAAGATTCAGCTACACACAATTGCTTTAATAATATATGTAAGATTAAGAAGGCTTTATTTGATTGGATAGTTGATTCTAATGCGGTGATTTGAGTTATGGAAAATTAGATGAAAAAGCTCAAATCTTATTGGTATATGATTGTGTGTTTATGTGCTTATGATAGTCTAAGTTTTAACCACAAATGCATGACATAAATGTAGTGAGCACTAATAAGTACACTTCAATCCCACGAGAACTACAGCTACTAGAATTAATCATTTTTCTATTATCCAATAGCTAATTAGGTCATGGGTTTAATTGAAAATTAAAATAAACAAACTAAACTAAAGTTAACACAATAATGAACTAGGATAAAGTAAGTATTATGATTAAACAATATCAAACAAGTAGTATTTAGAAGATAAATCTACCTAGGATATCTTAAATATTAATCTTTTATCATGTAATTAATTATTGATTATTGGATTGTAGAAATTTCTATTTGATGTTAATATCTATCTCAAGACTATTAGCAACCTTTAGTTGATTAACTAAAATCTTTTTATTGTTAAAACCTTTAAGATTGCATTACTCAATTTATGAATTTTATTTTAGGTTTATCCCTAATCTATAGGATTTTTGTCGACCCATTTTTAGGTTTGCATGCAACTCCTTCGAATATGGTAGATCTATTCAAATAAAAGGATTTCTTAATCTCAATCATATGAAATCAAACATTGGACCAATATCCCAGGCATATTAGTTTAAGAATATAAACACATAGTTGAATTGTAATAAATCCATAAATAAAATTGTATTGAATAAACTATTATATCATATTATTCATCCTAACTTAGGGTTCATCACACTTTGGCACTAAACAAATCAGTTCCTAAACACAAAAATTAAGTCCAGCATCAAGTATTCAAAAGAACAATTAGAAATAAAAGAATCTAAATCTATATCTCCTTTTATCTCTCATGAAATCTTTTTGAAATTTGAATCAAAGGTTGCTTCCTATAAGATCTTGTGACATAATAATTATGTTTTCCTCATCCTTCATTTAGAAATACTTCTTTGTTCCTTTTTTGATGTCTAACTAATAGTTGTGATTTGTATGATATTTTATGGTTTAATTTGTTAAGTATTTAATATTAATTTGAGTGTTTAGTGTGTATTTATGTTTTAATTGTGTTAGTTTATGTTTAAGTATTTTTATGGGTTAGTATGAGTCCTTGAGCTTAAATGTTATATTCTTAAGGTACCTTGATGTGATAGTTAGTGTTTTAGGGTAAACGTCAAAGAACGGAGAAGTTTCGAAGAGTTTCGGGCTAAAAATAGGGCCCACGATCGTGGCACAGTAGGCCACGATCGTGATAGAAGGAGGCGAGCTGAAGGGACCTTGGCCAAAATTGTGCACTTTGGGCTATGATTGTGACAAAAAGCTACATGCCAGGCCATGATCATGATAGAAAGTTTAGGCATTAACCACGATCATGGCAGGCAGGGTCACGATCGTGGCCTGTATTGACCTGAAGTAAAAACTTGAGGTTCTCAAGATTTTTTGGTTCGTTTTGATCCCGACTTTAACCTAGAGTGTCCAAAGTATAAATACATCATTATGAGATAGATGCAACAGCTTTAGAGAGTCTAAAAAGCAGAGCCTTCATGTCAGCCAATTCCAGAAAAACCTAGAGAGAAATCCAGAGATTGAGGAAGGAGACAAAGGAAGAGAAACGTAGAGAACAAGCTTGATACGATATACTTCCCATAATAGATGGTTTCCTGCTATTGCTGCCTCCACAATTTTGTTCCCGACATATTTTCTAATTATTTCAATTTTATTCATATATAGAATTGAAATAGGTGCTGAGAATATGTTATGTTGAATGTTGAGTTTTTGTTTATACTCACCTTTGGGATTTTAATTTTTGAGATTAATAAAGTTTGATTGACTGTGATTTTTATTGATTTAATTGTGATTTAATTATGCTTTTAATAACTTGGTAATAGACTGAGAGGGTGAGCTGAGTGAAAATAATCAAATTGGGCTAACGAGAGTTAGGTGATTTGATAGGTAAGGAGTTGATTCAAACTAGTAGAATCGTGTAACAAGAGATCGAACATAGGTTCCTGGTAGGTTATTGGACAATTTAGAACTAATTTAGGCTTTGGGTCAATTGTGAATCAATAGGTCACAATTCTATAATTTAAATTAGGGATTATCAATTAGGGTTAAGAATTATAACTCGAGAGAGAGTAATTCACCATAGGACCGTCTAGACCCATTAATTTGATAATTGCATTGATTAGGTTTTTGTTAATTTCGGATTAAAACTCCCTATCTCTTACTTGATAGTTTCTAGGTTGGTTTTGGGATTGGTTCTTGTGACTTGTTATCTTGTTAGATTTTTGCAATTAAATTCTTAAAATTAATTATTTGATTGGTTTATTTTCTATATTAGCTATTAATTTTGAATTATTGTAATTTAGTACGACCTTAGATTTTAGGACTAACTTAGCCCTCCTCATGGGATCAATAACTTAGAGGCTACGTGAACAACCTGTGCGCTTGTAAAATTTACCAAGGTTAATACATATTAAAACTTAGTGTGCGTAATCTTGCGATTAAGTTTTTTGGCACCGTTACCAGGGAGGTGATTAGTTTAGTTCTTTAATCTAAGACTTTTCCATTATCTTTTGTTTTTATTTTAAAAAAATTTAGGGCGTAAATTGGAGACACATCAAGACATCTTAGAGTGAGAATGAGACATCTGAAGAGTTAAATGCTAGGAGGAGATAAAAAGAACTATCATGGAGGATGTATATTATAGGGTGCAAGGGACTCTTGCAGATTGCAATGAGCCCCAGTTTGGTTGGGAAAACCATCATCCTTATATGACGTCGTACACTTTGGGATGGCATAACCACCCCAAATTCTATTGGTCCAATAATGTAACGAATCATTTAGGACATCAAGACCTAGTTTAATTTCAATATGACGAATCCAGTTCATAGGATTCCAAGCTGGACAAAATCATGGATAAGCTCACAGATATGGAAGAGAACCAGAAGAGATTGGAATAGAAGTTTTAACAATTAAAAGAAGATTATGCATCTTCTATTCACAATATGGAAATTTTGTAAGGAATTTTGTAAGAAAAATATGGAAAAATGTCTGCGCAGCATGAAAGTAAATTCAATAGAGCCATGTCAGGCTATCACACTTAGGAATGGGGTAGAGCTAGAAGAACCAACGAGAAATCAAGCTAATCCTGACCTTATAAAAGATTAAGAACTCAAGAAAAAGGATGAAGGAAAGGATGGCCCTCATACTATTTGCCAGATCTTAGTACGCCATATTTCAACATAAAAAAATCTAAGATAGATGTCCATGCAAAGAAACCTACCCTTTGGATTGATGATGATGAAGAGACATTCAACATGAACATTGTAGCTAAGAATCTAAAGGTTAGTAGCTTATTAAGGATAATTGATGTGTTCGAATCTTCTAAAGAAGAAGAGGACGAAGAACAGATGACTACAACTATCAAGTTTGAAGAAGCTATGAAAGTCTCTGCTCATGAAGCGGAAGAAGCAAAGGAAACGAAGGTGATTAAGGAAGAAAGAGAGAAACTCACCTTCATGTAGGCCAAACTGTTGGATTCTATGGAAGATCCTAAACATAGATTTTACTTGTTAATGATTAGATATAACTTGTAGGATTGTGTTTAAGATTAAATTTGTTTCATGAAGTTAAAGTCATAGCCTCATTATTGCATTGCGTGTTGTGTGTTGTTATGTGTTTGTTGTTTTGTTTGCTTGGGGACAAGCAAACATTTAAGTTTGGGGATGTTAATAGTTGTGACTTACATGATGTTTTAAGGTTCAATTTGTTAAGTATTTAACGTTAATTTGAGTGTTTAGTGTGTATTTATGTTTTAATTGTGTTAGTTTATGTGTTTAACTGTTTTTATGAGTTAGTATGAGTCTTTAAACTTAAATATTATATTTTTTAGGTATCTTGATGTGTTTGTTATTATTTCAGGGTAAACGGCGAAGAATGGAGAAGTTTCGAAAAGTTTCAGGCCAAAATTAGGGCCCACGATTGTGGCGCAATAGGCCATGATCGTGACATAAAGAGGCGAACTGAAGGGATCCTAGCCACAATCATGACAAAAAGGTTTAGGCGCTGGCCGCGATCATAACTGACAGGGTCACGATCATGGCCTGTGTCGGGCTAAAGCAAAAACTCGAGTTTTGTAATATTTTTTGGTCCATTTCGACCCCAACTTTAAGCTAGAGCATCCAAAGTATAAATACATCATTATGAGATAGATGCAACAACTTTTGAGAGTCTAAAAAGGAAAGCCTTCACGTCATCCAATTTTGGAAAAGCCTAGAGAGAAATCGAGAGATTGAGGAAGGAGACAAAGGAAGAGAAACACGGGGAAGAAGCTTGACGTGTCGTACTTCCTTGGACAGGTGGTTTCCCGCAGTCACTGCTTCCACAATTTTATTCCCGACGTATTTTTCAGTTATTTCAATTTTATTCATGTATAGAAATGAAACAAGTGTTGATAGTAGGTTGTGTTAAATGTTAAGTTTTTGTTTATACTCATCTTTGGGATTTTAATTTTTGAGATTAAAAAAGTTTGATTGATTATGTTTTTTATTGATTTAATTGTGATTTAATTTTGCTCTTAATAACTTGGTAATAGACTGAGAGGATGAGCTGAGTGAAAATGATCAAATTGGGCTAACGAGAGTTAGGTGATTTGATAGGCAAAGAATTGAATCAAATTGGTAGAACTGTGTAACGAGAGATCGAGCATAGGTTCCCGGTAGGTTATTAGAGAATTTAGAACTAATTTAGGTTTTGGATCAATAGTGAATCGAAAGAACACAATTCCATAATTTAAATTAGGGATTATCAATTAGGGTTAAGAATTATAACTCAAGAGAGAGTAATTCACCCTAGGACCATCTAGACCCATTAATTTGTCAATTGCATAACTGATTAGGTTTTCGTTAATTTCGTATTAAAACCCCCTTTCTCTCACTTGATAGTTTCTAGGTTGGTTCTGGGATTGGTTTTTATAACTAGTTATCTTGTTTAGATTTCTGCAGTTCAATTCTTGAAATTAATTATTTGATTGGTTTATTTTCTGCATTTGTTATTCATTTTGAATTATTGTAGTTTAGTACAACCTTAGATTTTAGGACTAGCTTAGCCTCCTTGTGGGATCAATACCTTAGGAACTATGTGAACGACCTGTGCGCTTATAGAATTTACTAAGGTTAATAAATGTTAAAACTTAGTATGTGTAATCTTGCGAACACATACTGTCATGAAATACATTATGGATCTAAGTCCTTTTAGCAATAACAATTGTGTCATCTCAAATTCAAGGACCCAATAACGTAGTTTAAATACTTTATAATCGACAAAGTATATATATTCTCTACAGTATGTTCAATTTTTCTTATTCCTGAGTATCGTAATTATCTGTGTAGTATCCCGTCTCTCAAATTGTTGAAGGATTTAAAGTGTTAGTCTAATAAGTCACATAAGTGGCATCATATAGAATGAATTTGATACATTTATGGCAAGATTTTATGATTGTATTCAAATGCATAATATTAGCATTCACACATGAATTGTGAGTTAGACAAATTGTACTCAATTGACATATTTTGAGATATGAAACTAAAATGAATGTGCATTTCCAATGACTTGTACTTTGGTTTACCAATGACAAGAATTGATCGATTATACTTAGTAATTCTAATGACTTGTACTTTGGTTTACCAATGACAAGAATTGATCGATTAAACTTAGTAACTTGGAATTAAATGTTATAAATTAGGAGATTGATGAATTAATATGTACATTTGGAATATGAAAAATGCCAAGTAGTAAGACAAATTGACATATGGAAAATTAGGATGACTAAGCCTATAAATTGAGTGACATTTGGCATAGATAAATGAGTGACAAATGGATTAGTAACTAACTGCCAAATGGCATTAATTATTGAGTGAAAAATGGACCAATAATTTCGAAACAAATGGCAGCTTATTTGGAGGGTGAATAGCTTACATGCCTTATGACATATGTCATTGAAAAAGGATGACATCTTGCACCTAGTTGAATTAAGTTCATGCAGAAAATGTTTCTGCTATCTTCATTTCTTCCTCTCCATAACTCTGTAATTTTTCTTTAATCCTATTAATTACCACTCTAAAATTGACACAAAATCCTACATCAAGAAAGCTATAATCTGCTATTTTCTATCTGTAACATCCCGTTTCCAGAGAATGGGTCAGACCAAAGAAACGGGTCCAGGTGTGGTAAATTACCACATCTCATGCTCATGCAGTTGTGAATAGTGAGTTT
>JAOTJB010345369.1:0-12187 GCA_027123815.1 Erythroxylum minutifolium
GGGGTTGAGCGGGCGGGGGTGGGTGATGGAGGCGGGGCAGCGCGAGTTAAAGGCGCTAAATTACTGACGGTAATTGAGGGTTTACCTCGTCGTCTTTAACCAAACGACGATGCAAATTGCCAACATTTACTGACGTAATATAAATTCCGTCGGTATTTGTATTTCCAAATCACTTTACCGCCTGCGGTTACCGCTCTTTTTGCGATGGAAAACTCAGTCCGTTGGTGATTCAGGTTTTACCGCCTCATCTTCAACCAAACGATGACGCTAATAGCTGACAGTTACCGATGGAATTTATGTTCCGTCAGTATTTAAGCTAATTAATTTGATTCCCGCAATTATTACCGACGGTGTTGTCTGTTCCGTCAGTAAATTTTCGACGAAATTATGTCCGTCGGTATCTATTCGAAACAATTAAATTGCAAGAACCGTTCCTGCAATTTATTCCAACACCGTAGGTTATGTCGTCGCTATATGTCGTCGGAGCTTTTGCGCGAATTTCTTTCCCTCCATTATTGCCGATGGATATGTAGTTCCGTCGCTATATATAAATAATATAGTTTATTTATCGATGGACTAAGTGTTTTTGTCGGTAAATAGCGTCAGTTTTCTATCCGTCAGAAAATTTCCGACGCTATTCCATGACTTTCTTGTAGTGTTACTCTTCGAATGCACCAAAATTTTATCAATAAACACAATCATGAAATGATCTAAATAAGGTTGGAATACCTCATTCATCAAAGCCATAAAAGTAGCTGGAGCATTTGTCAACCCAATCGACATCATCAAAAAGTAAAAATGCCCATACCTACTCCTGAATGCACTTTTCGATACATTAACCTCTGCTATCTTCAATTGATAGTACCCTGATCTCAAGTCTAGCTTAGTAATACTTAAGTTCCCTGTAACTGATCAAGTAAGTCGTCAATTTTCAGTAGTAGGTACTTATTTTTTACTATCACTTAATTCAGTTACCTATAATCGATACACAACCTCAAGGTCCCATCTTTCTTATTCATAAACAAAACTGGGGCTCCCTAAGGTGACACATGGGTCTGATGAAACTCTTATCTAATAACTCTTGTAACTGAGCCTTAAGTTCTTTAAGTTCTATAAGTGCCATCCTATACGGAGGAATAGATATAGGAGCAGTACCTAGAAATAAGTCGATAGTAAACTCTGTTTCCTTATATGGGGATAAACTAGATAACTTTGTGGGAAACACATAAGGAAGTACCTAACAATAGGAATATCTTGTATTGTCTGCTTAGTTTGGGTGTCAACTATATAGGCCAAATAAGCATCACATCCACCTCAAATCAATCTCAAAGCACTCATCGATGAAATCAATCTGGCTGACATTGCTTTACTAACATCTCGAAACATTACTCTCGGTTGAGTAGGAGATTTTAGTATAATCTCTTTAGTGTAGCAGTTCATGACAACCTTATGAGCAGTGAGCCAATCCATGCCTAAGATGAGTTCTATCTCACTTAACTGTAATATTATCAGATTAGCTTCTAACTGTTGGCGCCCGAGTCTCAATACTTATTACAAAGCTACTTTCTAAGGGTAAGGGTCAAGCAGAAGACCTTTCTATAAAAGTTTCTCACGACCAACTTTAAAGATCAAGCAAAAAGATCTCTCGGGAAGAGTTTGCCGCGACCAACTTTTGGCTTCACCACAGCAAAATTGGAAGAACAAGTAAAAAGATCTCTTGGGAAGAGTTCGTCGTGGCCAACTTTTAGCTTCACCACGATGAAGTCACAGAATTCACCAAGAGCGCCTCTCAGGAAAGGTTTGCCATGGCAGAACCTTAGAATAGTACCGAACCATCTAACACTAATTGTACATACATCCTTTCAAAACAACACAAATTCCATCACTATCAACAATCAACAATCTCAACCAAGAAGATAGATATGTAAGTGTATGACAGAAACTTCTTCAAATCTTAATCTCATTACTAAATCAAAATATAGTTTGAACATAGCTTTAGTTACATATCAACAACTACATCAATAACTTAATACAAAATACAAATAGATGCTCATATTTGATATGCTTATAAAGATACCCAAAAATAGTCGAACTGACTTGGTTACAAAAAAATCTATCTTGCAGTTTGCCTAAATGCCTTGCAAGGATCACTAACCCTATCATTCTGCACCTGAGGAGTTAAAATAATGGGTTGAGCTACACAGCTCAGTGGCTAATACGTTTATGGTCATTGGTAACGAGCCACATAAAATTAAGCACACACACACACACAAACACACACACACACACACACACACACACACACACACACACACACACACATATATATATATATATCTCATTTTATCTAGCAATTCAATCATCAACTGTTCTAGTTCAAACTCATAATTAAGGAAGTTATCACATAACACATAACAAGTATAATTAACCATCAAACATAATCACTCAAATTCGTATCATATTTGACAAATCAAATGGAATGCATAAACAAATGGCTTGAGAGACCCATGGGTCAAAATGGAGAAACCAAAGTTTACACCATAAAACAAAATGAGTCTGTTTCTTAGGATCTCATGTACTATAAGTAGGCAGTTGGGAGAGGGCTTATGGTCAACGTGCATGTGACGAAAATGGTTTCTCTTGCCCAAACATAAGTAAATTCTTATGCTCAATTCATTTCATCACATGTTCATACTTTCATGCATCTTAATGTCATAGCATCTTTCAAGGTATAGCATGAGAATACATTATAATACATTTTCCAACATTCACAATAAGTCAAATTCAAGCAATTAAGTATACGTACACACAAGTAAGTAATTTGCTCTTCTCAACAATAACTATAAACATATTACCCACCTAATTCGTTTGGAAAATCCAACTTAATTGTGCCTTTCCTCTTGCTCTTAGATAGGGTTTTCTTAGTTTCCTAAAACAAACCAATTTCTCATTCAACCCACATTCAAAT
The DNA here is from genome assembly GCA_027123815.1 of Erythroxylum minutifolium. NCBI lineage: Eukaryota > Viridiplantae > Streptophyta > Magnoliopsida > Malpighiales > Erythroxylaceae > Erythroxylum > Erythroxylum minutifolium. The sequence goes on from JAOTJB010345369.1 coordinate 2,969, forward strand.
GGAAATTCATAAAGCTTCAATAATCAATAAAAAATAAAAAAATTGAGCATAGACTTAACTTATCTATAGTATATCTAGGCTAGAAAATTCAAATCTAGTTTCGAAATCCATGAAAAATCAAATGATTTTCTCTTCTTCTCTTCTTTCTTCCAACACTAACCCATTTCTCTCTTTAACCCCTTTTGTTTTTCTACTCAAATAAGAAGAAAAGATGAAACTTACCTAAACAAGTAGATTTCTCTTCCTTCTTCTTCTTTCTCCTAGCTTCCACGATTCTTCTTCTTCTTTTCTCTTCTTTCCCACATTTTTTCTCGTCTTAAGATTTTCTTCTTCTTCTTTCTTATTCAAGACTACATTTTGTCTTGATTTTCCAATTTTACCCTTCATTTGTCTTGTTCTTACAATTTTGCCCTTCTTTTAATGTAATGTCCCATTTGCCCCTTCTTTTGTCTCTTATGACCATTACACTAATGTAATTCTATCATCTCTAATTAATAACTTTAATTTCTATTCATGCTTGCTAAATTAATGACTAAATTCTAGGAAAATGAATAAAATAAATGAATGAATAAATAGATAAATAAATAAAATAAAAAAAATTGGGGTCCAACAAAGAGGGCTCCTAGTACCCCCTTTTCTTGATCCAGCCTTTTCTTTGGTGAATCACCTACTAAAAAAAAGGCAAGCCTGCATGCTGAGACTACTTACTAAGGCAAGTGCTGGACTCTCTCATTAGGGAAGGGAAGAAGGGGCCTAAGCACGACAAATGTCATATACTTGAGTTGCAAAAGAAAACAAGATCATACCAGTTTTTATGTTCAGACATACGGTTCCCTCAGAAGATCAAATTGGTGAGCCATAAGATGGGAAACCCTTCCCACATGGTTCAAAGAGCACTGAATTATAATGAGAGGTTCACCACCACATCATAACATACAAGGGGAACTCGTTTGATTCCCAAATGGGTCCGACTCGTAATTCACTTCTTACTTCATGTTCGATAGCCTGACTGTAGTGATGTTAAATGTGGTTACATTCATAAGTAGCTTAGTCCATCTTTATTCCATTTCATATATGTCTAAGGATCCGCGTAGCCCTCGATTTACATGTTATGTATTCATTTTTTCTTTTTTATGCCAATGTTGGTGACTGGAGATAACTCTCTTCAATTATTCCGGGGATGGGAGGGAGTAGTTCTTACTTCATATTTGTTAATTCATTTCTGGTTTACACGACTTTAGGTAGATAAAGCATCTATAAAAGCTATACTTGTCAATCGAGTAGGTGATTTTGGATTAGCTCCTGGGATTTCGGGTCGTTTTACTCTCTTTCAAGCAGTAGACTCTTCAACCATTTTTGGTCGTGTTAATGCCCCCAGAAATTTTTGGATTTCTTATAATATGAGATTGAATGCCATAACTCTTATTTTTATTTTACTTCTTATTGGGGCTGTTAGGAAATTTGCATAGATAGGATCGCATACTTGGTCACCTGATGCTATGAAGGGTCCCACTCCAATATCCGCTTCGATTTATAGAGCTACTATGGCAACAGCTGGTGTTTTCATGATAGCAAGGTGCTCCCTTTTATTAGAATATTCACTACGGCTTTGATTGTTATTACTTTTGTGGTTCATGACGAGTGGCCATGAACTGTAACTAAACAAAAAAAAGTGAACCAACCACGAATTTCTAAACCATAAAGAGAACCACCAACCACCCTATAAAGTAAAGAGCCTCACCTAATGGACCAGACTTGGAGCTGAGAAAAAGATCAAAAGCACAAATTCTCATTTGAAGTATAAAAGTGGTCAAGTCACTGAAAACTGAAAGAGATAGCAATGGCCTTATAAAAAAGAAAGGTTGGAGGTTGCTCAAAAATTTTCAAATACGAGCCTGTCTTCCTCTATTCAATCTACGGCCTACCTCGAGACATCTGCGTCACAACAACTGATCTTTTGAGCGAGGGAAGCCAGAGTAGTGTAGGAACTATGGATCGAGAAAGCCACATTAGCTACACTAGATAGATCTTTTTTTATTATCCTATTTTTTAATTAACTGGATCAGTCGCCGCTCAACTAACTAAGACATTTCTGAGCAGTTCCCCTCACCCCTTATCATAATAAGATAGAGCTATCCCAGCATTCTACTGCTCTTTAAGAGTAAGAGGCCTACCTATTAGTCTTAAACAACATAGTACTAAGACTGACCTATATGAAAAATCGTGATTGGTGAAGGCACAAAACCTTAGGTAGCTACTATCTATCAGATCTTTCCTAAGAAGGTGGTTGAGTTGAAGAAGAGAAAGAGACTAAGTCATCGGTCATGTGGGGATTGATTTCGTACATCCAGCTACACAACACAGTTGTCAACCCTACTGGAAGTATTTTATAGATCGAATCTCTTAGTCTTTTATTGGCTATTCGAATGTCTGGACCAGTAGAAATGTACGAAAGGGGGTCTCATCCTTTTCTTTCCAACTAGTAGCTCTTTTGTTAATCTCTCCTCCTCCGGGCCGGCTGCGACTCGTATGCCTATAAAACAACTATCGATTCCCAACGAACCCTAAATGATTCTAACATTCGATTGGATCAACACTCTTTATTTTCATTTTTTGGCCTAAAAAAACTTTTGTAAACAAGTAAGAAAGGCCCTTTTATGTTATTAGTAAAGCGCGCTAGTTGCAATCTTTATAAAGCAACAAGCGAGAAAGTTGACTTGAAGAAAGGAGGGGTACACGCTTGATCTAGAAAACCTTTCCAGTTGTAGCTTTACAACATAGGGTTTAGATAGGGCCTTTAGTAAGATAGATTTCTTGAGTGCATTAATTTCATCTATCAAAAGGTATCGATAAAGGAGAAACTTGAGTTTGATTGCATAAGAATTATTTTTTTTACAGAAAAGAACTAGTTGAATTGCCCTCTTTATCTTTGATATTTTCTATTTTAAAAAAGCACATAAAATATTTCAACTACTTGAATTCCCTTCTTCTATATTGAATTCTGTCATGGATAATAGGGCATGATCTATGTTATCAAAGAACCCTACTATATCTACCTTAATAAGTTGAAAAAGATTTTCCCATCCAAAGATATGAGTGAAGAAGGTTAGTGCCATTGTGAAGACCATGATAAAAAATTCAAAATAAAATAGTTAACAAACAAAAGCAAGGAGAGAGCACCCAACATAATATATATAACAAAAAAATCATGTGACTGCATAATAGAACGTTTTATTATGCGATGAAAATGATTTTATAAGAAAGAAGACTCCTGCAAGTTCATTAAAGCTTATGTGAGCAAAGAACGACTAGCCGCCATTTGACAACAGGGCACTCCAACATCTTGAGGAAATAATATGTTCTGGAGTTACAGACAAGGAACTCCATTTTGTTGACTCTACCAGATAGAATAGTAGAACCTATTCATACTAAAAAGAAGAATGGAATCCTGGCTCAGAAGGAATGCTAACTTATCTTAACACATACGAGTCAAACGTTGTTTTCGGGGAGTTAGTCAGAAGAAATAAAAAATAGCACCAGCAAAAAGCTTTTTTTAATAGTTATAGGAAGAGAGTCAAGGGGGCTTCTATGGGCGATTCTTTAACCGCAGGCAGCCCCGACCTAATGATGGCCACGCATGAGATCGTACGAGACCACTTCAATTATGAGTCATGGAATATAGCGACCATAAAAGACCTTTTGCGCTATCTTAACTTTTTGTAGAAAGGTGAATAATTTCCATTTTGAGCAGTCTAAACTTTGACCTATAGAAAAGATCATTAGAGAGGAGACAAGCATTTATGATTCTAGCTGAAAAGTTTAGTAAAATCAAAGGAAGGATTAAGAATGTCATCTATTTCAGGAGCCAGATTAGTGGATAATGAACAAGTCAAAATTTCCTCAACAAAAATAGATGGATTAGACCACCATTCAGGTTTGTTATCGATTATGTATCAGTGGGAACATAAAGATAAAAGAGTTAACTAATTAAAGTATCAGATCGACCCAATTTCATAAATGATAGGTTAAAATAATGTTTTTCATTGGGAATGGAAGAGGAGAGAATGATCAGACATCGAACAATGAATTTCGACTAATTATTATTATGTAATTTGTCATCAAGATGGATTGCCTTTACACGGTCAGTGAACTCATACTAATGCTAGAACTTGTCTTAAGTGAATTCGAAAATGAAATCAATCTACTAATAGCCCTTGGTACTTGTCTTATCAATCACACTGATAGCTTCAATAGTTTAATAAAATTGGATGTAGTTTTTTTGTATTTCACTAGTTACTAATCTAGTCATATAGTAGGTCTCCTTCGACACTCCACTAGTGGCTCAACTTCGTCTTAGAAACTATTGCACAACTTTATCTGATTTGGAGGCTTCGTCGACCGGCTCCTCAGATAAAGATGTATCCGATGCAGAAATCACCACTTTTTTATTGTGATTTTTTGTTAGTCAGGAGAGATAAAAGAGAGATTTTGTATTAGTCAAAAATAGATATCACCCCATGCTCCCACGATCCACTTACCAAGGAATAGGAGGAATAAAAACCAGAGCAAGTTAGGGTATAGAATCGTAAGCTTGATGGGGGTGACAGAGGACGTGCTCGTACGGTTCATAGAAGGGTATGATCAACTCCTTGATTGTTGGGAACTTTCACTCTTCTATATTCAAAATATGCCTTTCTAAGAGCATTACGATCTCCAGCTCAAATGGTCTTTTATGAAGTCTCTATTGGTCTTATTCTTATTGTGCACCTTGTGAGCGCATTTGGATCTGTGAAGGTAATCACATGGATGTTCCCCTAACCCAACCCAAACCAAAGGGAACTGTAGCATGGAGATTATTCGCGTCTCATCGCAAGGCTTAATTTTATTTGAGCTTTAGGTCATAAGGCAGGCTTTAGGTGGGTAGCTTTATTTGAAAAAGGGCTGAGGCACAAGGATCCTGGTACTATCTAAATGCGAAGAACCCTGGAAGTGATTGCAATCAACAGAAATCTCACTCACTGGCCTAAACAAAGAGCAAACACTCGAACTTGAGAGCAAGGGATCACCTCACGAATGGAGGAGTTCCAAGGAGGGAGGCAAAAAACATGCTTTCAGAGAAGTGACGGTCCGAATCCTTATTTGAACTACAAGAATAACTATCTAAGCTGTGACATAAGGCCCATTCGCCAACTCCAAACAAGACCACGCCTTTAGGTTGTAAAGAGGTTAGGTTACAGATCGGCCATAGGAGTACTCCAGGGTATAAACCAGGAAAAAAATGTTGAGCATACGATGATGCCGCCCGTTTTCATTTAATCGAAGTACCTGACAGAATCAAGGGCTATAGGTGATGGCACGTTTTGCTTTTTTATCTAGAGAGAGGTGCTGAAATTGTTCCTATTGGGTTGGGTCATGCGTGGCAGATAAATAAAGGTAGGCGGATGCTTGAATGGGACTTATTCTCTTCAAAGCTTAATAGGAAATCAAGCGTTCGAGCTTACTAATGAGTGCCTTTTTTTAAAAGGTTAAAATAGGCTCTCATGTGAAGCTAACATAGCTGGCACAAACGAGTATAACCAAATCAAAACGAGATAGGACATACGATCAGAGGTTGTAATAGGAATACTATAGGAAAGCCCGCCCCCTCTAGCTTACATATAAAGTGATTCCCGAATAACAGTAGTCTCTATGTGAATCTCTTACCGACCAGGCCAGGCCGACAAAATTTACGGCTCCTCCCATATGCATCATTTGATGAAAGCACTCCAGTCCAGTCTCCTCTCCTCGAAAGTAGCTTGTTAACTACGCTTTCCCTCCCTTGAAATAATATCATGTTCTTCACTAATCCTTTTTTTAGGGCAACATAGCAATGAATATTTCACTCCAGGACTCCACTCTCTCAAGAGCAGGATGCCGACTGAAATAAAACTAGGAGCTAACTTAGACTTTGATTCTTAGGGCTTATTCTAACACCTAAATCAAAGGTGGGCACCGAAAAGGAAACAACTCTGTTTTTTCAAGAAAGCTTTGCTTGATAGGTGCTTCTTAGTCACTCAAACAATGTTATGAACACGACAGTGTGCAATTCAGCTGCCTTCTCTCCCATGCTGAGTCACTAGTAACAACTCGGAAAGCACAGATGAAGCACATATAGGAAAAATTGCACATATGGTTCTAGCCGAGGACTTCATTATACTGTACTAATATGTGTAGGTCCCCGTAATTCGACTGAAATTGTTATGGCACAAAAGTATGGTCTGGTATTCCTTTGTTCCCTGTATTGGTTATGTTCCTCATTTTTTGTCTAGCAGAAACTAATCGAGCTCCGTTTGATCTCCTAGAAGCAGAAGCTAAATCAGTTGAAAGCTATAATGTAGAATATGCGTAGGGTGCATTTCTTAATAATCCAGTATTAGTAAAAGCCAATGTCTTGGGGTCCTGAGGACTCATTCTGACTGAAACAAGGGGTGGGTCTTTACCAATTCAAAAAATATTCAATTTTAGAGAAGTAAAAAGTGCCTAACGTGAGCCTTATTGAAAAGGCTCCTTACTATAGATATAGATATAGATAGGGCACCCCTCATTGAAAACTCAAGGAAAATCTTTATGTATGTGTATTCTATTAATGTATTAATACGCAAACATAAGATATGCGAAGAAAGCAACAATCGAGGCCTTCTGATATTAGTAAAGTGATTTTAGGCTTTAATAATATTTGTGATAGGAATTGGATTGTTAGTAAAGTCACACTTTTCCTTTTGATAAGAGTAGTTGATTTCTAGGGCAGACCACTCTTCATTCTTCATTCAAAACTAATGAATGTCCGATCAAAGGTTTCTGCCTTGTTATCAAAAAGGGAGTTGGGTAAAGCAAACTCCCTCCTTAGACAAGCATGAGACTTAGTCAAGTAAAATGAGCCAGGTTACGTTACTTGATGCTCTGATCAAAAACAAATCAGTGGAACCATGCTGGTATGACTGAATATGTGTTATCAAGGTCCCCTGCAAAAAAAAATTAGGTCAAACTTCTCCTGCCTACTTTCATAGAACAATATCATGGCAACATAGGCCTAAGTGCTATCATATTGGATCCTTGGAAGCCATCACAAGTACGGTCAGCCTATAATTGAATGAGAATGTTGTGTCGTCTAGCAGAGCCTAGAAGAAGGTGACTCACGCAGATAGATGACTCCTTTTCAATAGAAAGGAATAGCCAAACCAAGGCAGTTGTTTGGTCAATCTCAGAGATCTTCTTCTTATTGGCCGGAAAACTGGAGACAGACGACCACAGTCCCAACCTTACCAGCACCAGAGGTGTACTAATCAATGAACCCCCAAAACCTACTTGATTTTCTGACAAAATAAACCAGGCCTAATGGGTCACGACATGTTATTGATATTGATTGAGTTTGATGGACTATCGCTAATTAAATTCATCCATAAATTCATACCACCGTAACCCTAATAACTAAAGTGTCACAACAACATCCAAAGGTCACCTTTGGATTCTTAAGTAGTTGTCCGTCACTCCCAAACTCGTGGCCCAGCCTATGGGCCGATTTGATCGGGTTAACGGGTTTGACCATAGGCTGGGTTGGGTTGGGCCTGTCTTTACATTCCTACTCTCATTCTTGGGTATGAACTTCCATGATGGATTACGTACTTAAAAGAATGTGTGACCTTTATTGGATTAACTCATATCATATGTCTACACTTAATTAAAAGAGATAATAGATTAAAAAGTGTACCCATTGTTATCTTAAGGTTTATATTTAACAATTTTGTTGATAACTACATAATATTTCAAAATTCAAATTAGATTTATTTCCTTGTATAGATAATGGTATTTTCGAAGTAAATAAAATCATAGGAAAGTTACTTCCTTTCTTGCAGGAACCTTCTTATTACACTTTCCTGATTAACATCTGGAGGATCTTATCTTTTCAAACAATTAACTCTGGAAATTTTTGTTCCAGTAGAGACGATATTAAAAATCTAATGGTAACTCAAAATTAAGATAAAGCAACGACTAGTTGAAGAAATTGACTATTTAAAGAAGAGCAACAACACCTATGAAGTAACAAATATGCACAGACTTTCAAAACACTTGAGCAACATCTATATTCTTGAGAGTCATATCATTCTTATTGCACCTTAAAAAGTGAAATCACTCTATTAAGAGGAAAATTGTTATTTGATAACTTTCTTTTGGTTTTACATTTTATTTTCTGTGAGCTTTTAGAAGGTTGTTGTACACTTCGAGTGTGGAAGGTTGGAGAACCTTGAAAAATATGCACTTATGAGCCTGGAGAGGCTCGTCAAATTTAATACTCATATTCTTATAGTGAAATACTCAAGTTGGATACTTAGGGACTGGACGTAGGCTTGGTTATTAGCTGAACTAGTATAAATTTACTGTGTCATTCTTTCTCTCTTCCTAACTTTTAAATTTCTACTTTATAAGTTTGTGTTTTCAAGAGGCTCTTTTAGTTTTTCAATAGGCTTCTTTTGTTTCTATAAAGCAAGTGGTTCTTTTCTCTTTAAGCGTCGATAAGCTCCTATCACTTAACAGGGTTATTTCTATTTAAACTCCAGCAGACTCCTATCGATTAATGTGCCCCTTTCTTTTTGAGCGCAAATAGGATCCTTTCTATTAATAGACTTCTTTCGTATTTTAAATAACTAATAGGATCCTTTCTTTTTAAACGTTAACAAGTTCCTTTTGAAGTTTAATAGGACCTTTCCATTTATCAACCCATTTTGTTTAAGAAGGTTTTTAAATATTTAAAATAACTTCCAAATTTTTTACACACAATTCCCCCCTTTACATGTGTTTGCTTTATCATTTGGTATCAGAGCTTAGTTTCACATTTATTGTGTTTTACAGCATAGATAAATCATGGAAAACAACTTAAGAAGCCTTGAAGGACAATCCGACTCAAAGCCTCCTTACTTCAATGGAAACTACTCCTATTAGAAAAAGAGAATGACCATCTATCTTCAATTAGTAGATATCAAAATCTGGCAAACTAGCAAAGCTAGAGCTACACCTTTTGCTATTGACAATTTAGAAGTGTGGACTGATATCAATAGAAGAAATGCATAGCTGAATGCCAAAGCAAGACATCATCTGATATGTGCACTGTAACATCCCGGTCCCACCTAACGGGTCGGATCAGGGAAACGGGTCTATGAGAAGACCAATGAGAGACTTAAGGAC
>JAOTJB010345413.1:0-12185 GCA_027123815.1 Erythroxylum minutifolium
TAAATTATAATAATTTAACAAGACATTGTAATATAATTAGAAAACTATTTCTAACAAATTAAAATTAAAGATTAGTCTTTCCCAAAAATTAAGCAAATGAAGACCAATTACATTTATAAGTGAGAAGATTAATTTAGCATTTTGTATGATGTATTAGGAATGCCCCATATATATTAATCAATTAAGAAAATTAAGAAATTAAAAAGATTTCTTTGGTTTTAGGCGATGATGTGGAAATTTGGTAGCAAATTGCCTACCATTTGCGACTAAGTATGGTGGTTGGTCGCAGAAATGATCTTCTACAACTAAAATTTCTTAATCGCAAAAACCCTAGGGTATTTAAATTAAATGTATCTTTTTAGACAAATAATAAGGTTAATGGTAGATTAAGGGCTAAAAGGTATATGTTGTCATGTCAGTGATGAATTTGGTTTAAATGAAATGTGATTTGCAATCCTTATTAATTCAACTAATAACAAAAAGAAGATGCAAATTTTTTAAAATTTCCCCATTTTATTTTGTTTATCCACCAAATTAAAAATAAAGATTAGTAATTCCAAAAAATTAAGCAATTGAAGAACAACTCCATATGTAAGTGTAAAAGACAAAATTTTCATTTTGTTATTGGTAATAGGAAAAACTCATACATTTTAATCAATTAAGAAAATTAAGAATGTAAAGAAAATGATTGGGTTTTGGTGACATTGTGTATAATTGGTAGCGAAATTGGAGTGATAGGCGACAATAGTTTTGACCATTGAAAAAAAGGTAAAAGGTTTAGTATTAGCGATTATTTATCAATTTGGTAGCAAAATTTTATACAATTTGTGAGGTTATTTTATTTTCGTAGCAAACGTTTAACATTTGGCAACGAATCGGATGAGAAAAATTAAATGACATTGTTTTCATTCAAATTTATGATGTTCAAATCGAAACCCTCCCTCCCTTTTCATTTTCATCTTATTCTTTAATTCTCTATCTTTTTCTTCTTTAATCTTTGTCGTTCATATTCTTCATTTGTTCTTCCATTGATTGCTTCCATTGTCTCTTTACATCATCTCCAATTAATCGTCCATCGAGGTAGGTCGTCCATGCTCTACTCTTGGGTGTTTTTTTCTGCTTCAATTTTTGTTGTTTAATGGTTTTATGTTCGTTGGTTTTGTTGCTCTGAATTGAGTTGGCTGTATTTATTTTGGTTATTAATGAGTCATTGTTTGTTTTTCTATGTGAATGTGGTAGATATTAGAAAAAGATTGCGATTTTGTTATTAGTTAGGGATGAATTTGTGATGCATACTAAGTTTTTGACGAAAGTTCTATTATGGATGACAACAGCTACTCGAAACATGCATGCTCGTGGTATTTCTCTAGCAAATTAATTACTTCTATTTGGAAGTAGAATTCAATTCAACTTTGGCAAATTATCATAGTAATGCTGCGGTAGTAATTTAACTAAAAGATGCAAGCACTCACCTACTGAAACAAATTGGGCTATTTTTTATAGCTTGAAATTGGAGATATGGATTACATTTATATAGAAAACTCATTTCTTTAAGAATAAATGTATCCCTTTCATAATGTTATAGGCTATAAATGCACCACTTTCATAATGTTATAGGCTAAGTATTTCATGAAAGTTCTATTATAGATGACAACAGTTACTCGAAACATGCATGCTCGTGTTGTTTCTTTAGCAAATTAATTACTTCTATTTGGAAGTAGAATTTAATTCAACTTTGGTAAATCATCAAGGTAATGCTGCAGTAGTGCTTTAACTAAAAGATGCAGGCACTCACCTACTGAAACAAATTAAACTACTTTTTATAGCTTGAAATTGCAGATATGGATTACATATATGCAATTATGAAAGTGATGCATTTATTCCTAACGAAATGAGTTTTCTATATAATTGAGTCTGATGACCTAACATTTTACCATAAGGGCTTCTATATATATGTTGCTCATCTTTTTACTTTAGAAACAAATTTGGTTATCAAGCTTTATGGCGTTGAAGTATGAGGAGATTGTCTGCCTAAAATAAAATATAGTTTCCCAACCAGTCATACCATATAGCTATATTAGAGGTCCAATCCATATGTAAAAAAACACAAAAAAAGAAAAAGCTACAAATTCTAACTTGAAGCCCTTTTAATACCTGGAGAGCTTATTTTCAGGTCTAATATTCAAATTTTCTTTCAGATAGAGATTAAAAAAAGTCATATGGTTAGGGTTAGTAAACCTTACCAAACATTCGAGATATTAAAATCCATGTACAGAAACTTAGATATCCCATATCTACTTATCCGAGTTCATATTGGGAAATGTATATAGCATATAACAAGCCTAATTAACTTGCATGTTATTCAAGTCTATGCATATAAAGAAATTTCAAATGCTTGCTAGAAAACCCAATCTTCAACATCCAAGTTAGAGACCATACATTATAATTTCTATATACAAGTCTTCAATAGGACATAACCAAATTTACTATAACTCTGGCCAATATGGATTTACATTAACAATATTGTTATCAATTGATGAAGCCACTGGATTATCCTTTCCTCTTCCCATCTCTTTCACAACTGATGAGCTTTTGCAAAAGGCACATATGCCTCTTAGAAAAAATTAAGAAATTAAAATGAATGCTCACTTCTTGAATGTATACATCTATAGGTTAAAATAATTGTTTGGTGTGTAAGAAATCTCTTCACTTTTAAAATACTTTATCAAATTGTTCAACATCCTTTGTTGTGCTTTGAATATGCATTTATAGTACCATAAAGAAGAAATTTTATATTAAGTTGGTGATTGTGTATAGGGTTTATTTGTAGATTATGTGTTCCTCTATTTGATTGGAGCCAAAACTGCAGAATTTGTGTGGTGTCTTCAGGTATATTCTCATAGCTCGCCACATATTTCACAAAAGCAACTGTTGTTAATGCGAATTAGTAATAACTGTTATTGTTATTGCGAATAATTAGTAATTATCTTATCTTACTCATTAGCTTATTAATTAATTGTTTTATATATCGATTGTCGTTTCATTTTGTTGTATATTGTTTACGTAATTAGTGCGTATGAACTGCAACAACGTTGTTAAGTGGATAGTAAACAATGTCATATACCTTAATTACAAAGGTTTTTTAACATAATATTAAACAAAAATAGCCATATATTAACTCAGTTATCTTCTTTTATTATATAGCTAAATGGATAAAAGTTAGATATGTCATCGAAAATGGTCAACTAAATACGTAGAAGGAGTTAAGAGTTTCATGTAATTTGTAAAAGATCAAATGGGTGAAGATTGTATTATTTGTTGTCCATGCATCAATTACTTAAATGTCAACTTCCAAAATCAAGATGCGGTATATAATCGCTTGCTGATATGAGGCATAGACAAATTCTATATTCCATGGCTTTATCATGATGAACGTAAGGAAGCAAGTTGTAGTAGAAGTGGCGGTACATGTTATGATGACATTTACAGTAATGATGTTGATGATTGTGATGTGAATGATGATGGTGATGATGGTGATGAAGGAATTGACGAGATGTTAGATGATTGTCAGAATTATATAGAGACTATGAATGAAACAAGAATGCCTAACATAATTGGTAGTATTATAGAAGACAATTTTGGGAAGTTATTGAAAGTTGCTCAAGAACATTTATATCCAGGGTAGTCTAATTTATACAACTATCATTTGTTGTGAAGTTGTTGCATTTGAAAGTTTATAATAAATGGAGTCATAAGTCCTTTGACATGTTAATTGACTTACTGAATGATGCATTACCTATTGGACAAAAGTTGCTGAAATCTTACTATAATGCGAAGAAACTGTTAAGGGACCTTGGATTGAGATATATTTCAATTCATGCTTGAAAGTATGACTGCGTTCTTTTTTGGAAGTAAAGTAAAGATCTTCAAGAGTGTCCTATCTATGGTACATCAAGGTGGCAGGTGAATGATGGGAGAGGGAAAAAGATATCGAATAAAATCCTTTGTTACTTCCTTATTAAACTACGATTACAAAGACTTTTTATGTCAACAAAAATATCTATAGATATGAGATGGCATAAAGAGAAACGCATTAATGATAACATTATATGTCATCCAGCAGACTCAATGGCATCAAAAGAGCTTGATAGAAACTTTCCTTGGTTTGGATAAGATTGTCATAATGCCCAACTTGGATTGGCCTCAAATGGATTTAATTATTTCGATAATAGGGGTAATTCATATAGTATGTGGCCAGTGATTCTAGTCCCATACAATTTACCTTCATAAAAGTGTATGAAAGAGCCTTTTATGTTGTTGTCTTTGCTTATTCTAGGATCTACTGCTCTTGGTAAGGACATCGATGTATACATGCAACCATTAATTGATGACTTAAACAATCTATGGGAATTTGTATTACAAACTTTTGACGTTATTGAAGGCGAACCATTTATAATACGTGTTGTTTTGCGGACTATAAATGATTTCCTAGCTTATGGGAATTTGTCTGGGTGGAGCACAAAAGGGTATATGGCTTGTCCTGTGTGTAGCCATCAAACATATTCAAAAAAGATATGAAGTAAAATATGTTATATGGGTCGTCTTCGTTATTTGGAACATGAGCATAGATGGCGAAGAAGTAAACAGTTTAATGGCACATTAGAGTCGGGTGAAGCTTTGATGCAGTTGTCTAGTGATGATATTGTTTACCAACTATCACATTTAGGTGACATTACAGCTGACAAATACCCAAGTAATAGAAAGCATAAGAGAAATGATGTCGAACTGAATTGGCCAAAAAAAAGCATATTTTTCAACTTGCCATATTGGAAGGAATTACTATTAAGGCACAATCTTGAAGTCATGCATATTGAGAAAAACATTTGTGAGTCCATTTTAGGGGCTGTCATGGGAATTGATGGGAAATCTAAAGACACAATTAAGGCTAGACTTGACTTGGAAGACCTGAATATTAGAAAAGACTTACATTTGAAAAGAAGAGATGATGGCTCATATGTTATTCTCCCTACTTGTTTCAACATGTCAAAAAGCGAGAAACAATCATTATGTCATTTCCTCCAACCAGTTAAATTTCTTGATAGGTATGCATCAAATATAGGTCTTTGTGTGAATGTTAAAGAGGGAAAAGTGTCAGGGTTGAAAAGTTATGATTGTCTTGTACTTTTGCAACAAATACTTCCTGTTAGAATACGTGGGTGTTTGGGGAAGTATGTGTCTTTTACTCTAGGTCAATTAGGAGAGTTTTTTAAGCAATTATGTTGCAAGACACTTAAAGTTGAAAAGCTTGATAAAATGGAAAAAGACATAGCATTGATTCTATGTAAGCTTGAACTATTATTCCCCCATCATTTTTTGATATTATGGTTCATTTGGCAATTCACTTACCATATGAAGCAAGCCGCTATTTCTACTCCTACTAATAGTTTAGCACATTCTTTATTGTTATTACGGGGCCCTGAAGCACAAGGAGATTTTACTCGTTGTTGTCAATTAGGTGGTCTGTGGACTTTTGTTGCTCTCCACGGCGCCTTTGGGCTAATAGGTTTTATGTTACGTCAATTCGAACTTGCTCGATCCGTGCAATTGCGACCTTATAATGCAATCTCATTCTCTGCTCCAATTGCTGTTTTTTTCTGTATTTTTGATTTATAATAGGTCAGTCTGGTTGGTTCTTTGCGCCTAGTTTTGGCATAGCAGCTATTTATGGACCGGTTCAATTTCAATGGATGTTTCTGATTGAAAGGTAATTCATATTAAATTTAGCAATTTTTTCTATGTTTTATTTTTGTAACAATTCCTAAGTTTATAACTATCTATGTTCAACTTTTTATGCTCTCTTAAGCATTATATACGTAATAGAGCTAGACCAAAGGGGTCTATTGTAGAGGCTTGTATAGCAAATGAATGCTTGACTTTTTATTCAATGTACTTAACTGATGTGGAGACAAGATTTAATAGACCAGAAAGTAACTTTGATTTTCATGACGACGGTGGGTTACCTATTGTCTCCCAAAAAGTTAAGCCACTTAGTGTGGATAAATATATGGAGTTAAATAAATATGAATTCGAAATCATCCATTGGTATATTTTGAACAATTGTAAGAAAGTTGATACATACATGGAGTATGAATATTCCTTTTCATTCAAACAATCATATTACAATTTTCTGCATTCACTATAAGATCTTACTGTCATTGTTTTCTTTAAAATAGAGAGCACAAATACACAATTTACAGCAAAGGGATTATTAATGTTGAAGAAAGACATAGGCAGAAGTTTGTATTATGGTTTAGAAATTGAGTAAGTTTCATACTCATTACATCATACGAAAATATAAGAATACGTCTCATCCTCATATTTATTTTCAATTTGTTGTATAGATGATACGGTTATATAATCGTAACTTGCAAGAAGCGATAAAAACATTATATCGTTCGTCATATAAGCCTTATATTTTTGGGAAGGAATACACATGTTGCATTGTTAATGGGGTGAGATTTCACATCCAAGATCGAGATAGTCGAGTTAGAAGTCAAAATAGTGAGATTATTGTTGAAGGATTTCATGACAACAAAATCACTGACTTCCACAGTGTCATTTATGAAATAATAGAGTTGCACTACATCAAGGATAAGAAGGCTGTTCTACTTAAATGCAAATGGTTTGATCCAACTGACATGAAAGTGAACGGGCATATTACTAACATAAATGTTAGTAAGACATCATAAATAATGATCCTTTTGTCCTTACAAGTCAAGTCAAACAAGTTTTCTATGTCAACGATACTATATTGGGTAGCAATTGGAATATTGTTCAAAAGTTTCAACAAAAGAATGTGTTGATTTTTGTGAAAGGGATATTGGTCAATTGGATGAGGATGCAAATGAAGCCTATCAAGATATTAGCTTCAAATTCAATAACGAAGGCATTCTAGTAAAAGATGCAGATATATCATCATTCCATAGGAGAGATGTCGAGCCCAACGTAGTTTAGCTAAATGAAGTCCAAGCGCATCTTATGTTACAAGCAGAAGAAGACTATACTCAGGATGACTTAAATGACAATGACGATACTTTGCTCAAATATATTAGTGATGAAGAATCAAACAATAATTTACTTAATGATGATGATTTTCAAAATCTTGATCATGATGGTTAAATGTAAATAAATTGTTTGTATTGTTTGAAATGTTATATTTATAATTGCCTTATGTTGTTGATGTTTTACTTATGTTAATTTACAATGACTACATGCATAATTTTAATGTTTCACTTATGTTTTTACGAAATGTTATGCCGAATGTTTAGTATTTGACTACTAATTTCCTTATATTCATGTGGAATATTGATGTTTAAGTTAAGATTATACGTTATGTTCATATTTCATTTTACACAAGTTTAATATAATAGTATATGGTAGAAATAAGGGAAAGAGGGTGGTAACAACTGAAGAAGTTCCTCCCACACAATAACTAACAATTGCATCCTCGAATGAAAACAATCAGCAACAACCTTGACCAACGACGTCTGTGAGTAATGAGGGATCTTCACGTATGTTATTGTTAACCAAACATATTTACATTAATGCTGAAATTACTCATTACATATTTAGTATGTTTTCTTATTATTATTATTTTTTTCAGGTTCCAATACTGGGATTAGAAAATGAGGTAGAGGTATCACAAAAGGAGCTGAGTTGCAACGGATGAATGTTGCAATGGTAGCAAATTGTTGTGACCATTGAGCCCACACAACCTCTAGATAAGATACAACCTACAAAATTGTCCAGTGTGTTAGGCATCGTTATGAGGAATGAATTGCCTTGACTTCAGCATGTCAGGCAATTGAAGGAAGACAACTTGCTCCAAAATGCTTTAGACAAAGTTTCGATAATATTTCAATTCTTTTGATTATATGTATTACGATTTTACTTAACAAAACAGTAACTTAACTTATATGTGTTATTCACAGATGAAGCACAATATCGTTGATGTAACACCCCGTTTCCCATATTAAGGGTTAGAGCCTAGGAATACCGCATATGAGAAATAGCAATGAGAGAATAGATAAATGCACTTCATGCTTATGCATAATATATTATACATACATGTGAAATTGTTTATTGCACACATTACAATAAATTGTTCATGCACTCAATTGACAGTTTCGGGTATAAATGATGGTTTTAATGTGATTATAAAGTGAATTATGGATTTTGTGTTTTGAAAAATTAATTGGTGTATTAAATTAGTGATTTATAATTTTTGGTAAATTTTAGGAATTTTCTAAAAATTTGGATAAATTTGGACTAGGAAAAATGCCAAGTGACAGAACAATTGATTAATGGCAGTAGAAATAAGAGTCAAATGATAGTGGAAATTTTTATAAATGACATTTGTATTTAATAACATATGTCATTGAAAATTGGGAGACAATTGAATTAGAAATTGGAGACAAACGGACTGGTTAATAAAAAGGATCCATTAGAAACCATTAGGTGGTGACATGTGGCCAGTGACAAGTGTCAATTGCCATGCCACTCACCCATTCACGATATTCTCTTTCATTTGAAACACTAACTTTTGTCTTTCATTTTCATTTGGTGCTTTCTCCTTCTCTTTCATTTTCGATTTTTATCTTCTCCATTATATTCATCTCTACGACACTACCTTCTCTTCCACTCCATGTTGATCCTTGCTACCATCTTTCATCACTAGCTACTTCAAGAAATGCTATCTTCTTCGTGTCATAAGGAAAACCTAACCTCTTCCTCATAGATTGTGATGAATGAATGGTGCTTGAGAAGCTAGGGTTCATGTGATTTTGAAGAGCTTGAAGTTAAACAAGTAAGTATCATATTATTCCTCTTCTTGGGTTGTTAAATGAAACTTATTGATGATAGATTAGGGTTAAATGAGCATTAAATGGTAATGTATATATGTGAATCGTGAGTGAAGAAATGGGCATATGGATGTACTGATTTTGTGTGTATGATGATTAATGAGTCATAAATTGAAGAAGAGGTGATTTAAAGTTAGAATGAGTCCTAAAAGAGTGTAGAAAGAAGTGCAAAAAAAAATTGAGTTATAAATGGATGTTCATGTTCTGTTTTTGGTGTATGTGATCAATCATGGGTTTGATTTGTGTATAGATGATGTTGAACTAAAATTGGGGTATAAATGAAGAGGAAATAATGAGGATATAGGTTAGAAATGATAGACTAAGCAAAAGAGATGAACTAAGATGAGAATGATGATGAACTGTGCTGGAATATGTCAGATGTGGTGTTTTCACTGAACATACATCTATGATTTAGCCATATCTTGATATGTAGACATTCAAATGGGATGATTTTTGATTTAGATTAAACTAGAGACATATGGATACATTTTTCATGAGTAATCGAATTTGAATTCTTTCTCTAAAAGTCTTGAAATTTGATTTGAAGTTGAGTACTAGGTATTGTTGTAGTTTCTCAATAGTATTTAGTAATTTGTGTATAACTTGCAGCATACTAAACCAAATTGTATTAATTTGGTGTCGTTAGAAACTTAAGACATATATGAAAAATTTCTTAGAAGAAAGTGTTGTCAAAAAACCTCATGGTCATAAAAAATTAACTTGAAGCTAATGCTAATCTGAAACGTACTGTGAATCGACCTAGATGGTCTCATTTCATTGTTTGTTCTAATTTTTATTTCTATATTGAATGACTACGGTTATGATTATTCTGCAATGTGAATATGATTGATATGAATGAGATTTGCCTATGTTGATGCCGGACAATGAAGGTTTAAGACTTGATGCATGAATGTGATATTGAAGTGCTACTTGTATATGAATGAGAAGAACTAAATGCTTCTTGACATGATTGATTAAATATGAAAGATGTTACATGTTGGGCCTAGTTTCAAAGAAACATGTGAATATGCATATAATTGAAATAGAGTTTCTCAACATTTATGTTGAATGCCGGACTACGGTCCGATGATAAATATGAAATTGAATGTGAATCCGAAAGCATGTGATAGCTTGAAATTATGTGAATGTGATTCATTCCATTACATGAATGCATGAAACATAAAGGTAGTTGTGACCGGAGTCGCTAGGATAAAGAGTTTAAAGCTCATACTATGATTAGAGCCTCGGACTTAGTTATGAATGTACCCGGTATCCACTAAGGGATATAGGACATTATTTGATACAGCTCGGTATCTACTAAAGGATATGGGCTAATAAAAGAGACACTCGGTCACAATGACGATACTAAATGAAAGTGAGTCTCATAAGCATTACATATGCATTTGATGGAAATGATGTGAATAATTTGACTGATTTCTAAATGTGAGATATGTTTCAAGTGAATGTGAAATGTAGTGAATATGTGAACAGTATATATTATGTGATTGAGTGAGCCATCAAGGATGGTTACTCACTGAGTTCGCAAAAACTCACCCAAAATTTGCAATATTTTTTTCCAGCTCCGAAGAGTTACCTCGTTAGACTAACGGGAGTATAGCCACGACATTCAAGTAAGATATAGAGGTCGGGATCAGTTGGCGTCTGCATTTGTACCTTCTTATTTTTGTATCAATTTGTATATTCTGTGATTTTTGTACAATGTGTATTTGAACATTCTGCTTATAATAACTCTCCAAAAGGGAAATGTTTGTAAATGATTTTGTGGTGTAATAGCAATTATGAATTTAAGTGTTTTGCACGTGTAATGGGCCTTAGTGACTTATGAAAATTTGGATGATTCGTGAAGTGATTGTAACCCTTGTGATTGAAAAAGTTTATGAATAAAGTGGGCCCAATTTGATTAATGATTTTCTGCAATATGCGTGCATTGTTTAAAAAAGTACCGAGTTTTAAGTGTTTGATTTTTCTAGCACGCCACCCTTGCAGGGTACGCATGCAGACATCACTCAGGATGTCGAGTATGTGTCTTGTGAGAGTAGGGTGCTACATTTTGTCATATAATTAGCTCATATTTAGCAATCTATGCTTCAATCCATCAACTAAAAGTACATTATCAATAATAGTGTGATCTTCTTTACTAAAATTGGCAATACCAATTATCTTATCCTTGGCATTATCTTGAAGTGTGATGAATCATCCATCTTTGTCTTTAAGATTTGAGAATTAGGATGCACTCCAATCATATGCCTTAAATGCCCACTATCCATGTACCATTTATTACTCTTTTTTTATAGACCTACAAAATTACCCATTTAATATGTTATAGGAACCTAAATGAACTTGTGTCCATGGTTGTTAGTCTCCTTTTTCTTTTCAAACCACTTGCTTAAGGGTTTACTCATTACCTTTTGTTTTGAAAATTATAAGCGCCCATATTTACCAAAAAACATGCCATATGCATTAATATTATGGAGATGACCTTTATATCTATGATGCATAAACGCATTCCTTATTCTTCTATATGCATATAAGTCATGGAAACTTCTTCTTTATGCAAATGATTTGAATGTTTGCTTTGGATAATGAAAAGTGCTAGCATTATCATATGTACGAGACATGTTTATTTCATTATAATTTGTATGTGGATTATAAACATGTGCCATAGAATTATACTTAGTATTGGCCTAAAGCGGTATTAGTGAGATTGTATGTTATGATGTGTTTTTATATAAAAGTTATGTCTATTCTTTCCTTGAGAGTGTTGAATTCTAGGCCTAAATTGTGAATGATACATGAAAGCATAAGGTTTCTGTCCTCTAAACGTGAGCTCTTGAAAGTAAGGACAACTTTGAGACAGGAGATTTGTGACGCCCAAAAAGCTGATGATAAGTTATAACAACTTATCTTGGCTACTCAGGAAGATAAACAATCTGATTTTTCTGTGCAAGGTGATGGTGAATTGTATTATAAGGATCGGCTGTGTCTGCCAGCTAATGATGAATTGAAGAAGAAGCTGTTGTTTGAGGCTCATAATACAATATTTACTATGTATTCGGGGGGAAATAAGATGTATTAGGATTTGAAGCAGTATTACTAGTGGGTAGGTATGAAACGGGATGTTGTGGATTATGTAGCAAAATGTCTGACATGCCAGCAGGTTAAAGCTGAGCATCAGCTCCCATCTGGTTTGTTACATCCTATTTCTATTCCTCAATAGAAATGGGATAACATTACCATGGATTT
>JAOTJB010345437.1:0-12185 GCA_027123815.1 Erythroxylum minutifolium
GTATGCTTTTGATTTCAATGCGATTGTTTATGTGATTATTATTAATATTCCTCAGGAAGTTAATTTTAGGATAACTTTATTCTAATTTTATGTTAATTTGATTCAATAAGATATGATGATGTATATTGTGAATGGAAAGATTGAGATTGATGATGGATTGATGTTGTAAAATTTATAATTTTGATTATATTTTGCGTGAGGATACGCAAAAAACTTAAGTATGGGGATGTTTGATAGATGGATATTTGACTATATTTACCGCCCATATTTGATGTATTTTGCTTGATATATTACACTTTATAAGATATTTGGTACTTAATTTGCTCCAAGTATGTTTACAAAGTATAATTGCCTTCACTGACTTAAAGGATAAGAATTCACACGACAACATGGCATAAACTGAAAAATCAACAATCTGATGGAATGGGGTGGCATGGATGCTTCAGTTCGAACTAATTTATCTTGATGTGTTTGAACATCTAACTCCTTCATCTCATTAACTCCTTTAGACTCCAATTTCTCATATTTATTATTTGTTTCTGTTGTCATTGACTGTACTTCTGTGATGTAACTCTCAACTTTTTTTTTCATATTTTGATCCATAATTTCAACCTTCATGCATGCGTTGCTTGCTGTTGGGTTCTTTAAAGCTTTATTCATACTGAATTTGACCTGATCTTTGCCTATTCGAAGTGTTAATTTTTCTTTGTGAAAATCAATTATGGCTTTCCCTATATTCATAAACAATCAACCAAGAATCAGTGGACAGTTCTTATCTTCTTTAAAATTGAGAACCACAAAATTTATAGGAATAATGGACTTGTCCACTTACATCAAAACTTTTTCCACTATTCCAATCATTCTTCTAATATAATGATCAGCAAGTTGAATTAACATCGATATTGGCTTGACCTCACCCCTCCCTAACTTCTTGAATATTGATAAAGGCATAAGATTAATACTTGCTCCTAAGTCACACAAACACTTTATGAATTCAAATTCATCGACAACACAAGGTATTGTGAAATTCCCTGGATCCTTCAATTTAGATGGCATCTGGCTAGTGACTATAGAACTGCAGGTGCCAGTTAGAACTACTGTCTAATTATCTACCTATGTACACTTCTTTGATAATATGTCCTTTAAAAATGATGTGAATTTAGGCATATATTCCAAAGCCTCTACAAATGAGAGATTTATCTATAATGTCTTTAATTTCTCAACGAATTTTTCAAATTGGACATCCAGCCTCTTCTTTTGTAATCAATGAGGAAAGGGAATCTTGGGTT
Organism: Erythroxylum minutifolium; assembly: GCA_027123815.1. Lineage (NCBI taxonomy): Eukaryota > Viridiplantae > Streptophyta > Magnoliopsida > Malpighiales > Erythroxylaceae > Erythroxylum > Erythroxylum minutifolium. The sequence continues at coordinate 1,290 of JAOTJB010345437.1, forward strand.
GATAGGGTGGAGGAGAGACATAAGGAGGGTATTCACTCATATTCACTTCTTTCTCCTTTTCTTGATCTTTTTCAAAAGAAGGGAAGGACTCCTCTATTATCTTTGTTGACGGTTCAAGCTCCTTCCCACTTTGAAGTATAATAGTCTTTAGTTGCTCCCTTGGTTTTGTTACTAAAGTGCTAGGAAGAATTCCCATACTTAGACCTTTAGATTGTGGATTGAAGAGGCATGGTTGTTTGTTACTTGTTCAAATTTGCCTTCCAGACTATTTTGTGCATCGTCTAGAGTTCCAAGCTTGTCTAAAATTTGGTCGAGCTTAGATTCCATTGAGCCCAGTTTATCTTATTGGAAACTTGGTGGTCATTGAAGTCTGAATTGTCCTTCCGCATTACTTGTCCAAGAGAAGTTAGGGTGATTCTTCTACCTAGGATCATATGTGTTGACATAGAGATTGTTTCCCCCTCCTCGTCCATATTAAGCTCCCATATAATTAACTTACTCTAGATCGTTATCCTTCATCAAGAAATAGTCCACCGTATTATAGTCCATCTATCCACAGAGTTTACACTTTAGTTACATGGCTTTTACTGAAGCTGAGGACGAAGCCTTCATGTTGTTGAGCTATCAAGTTAAGTTATCATCTCCGTCATTTGATCAATAGCTATAATTCCTTTTTATTCTCAGAAGGTAGTGGTTGTCTACTTTGCTCATTCATCCTTAGGCAACTATTACTTGCCATCTCCTCTATCAACTCTTCTGCTTCATCTGCCATCTTCCTCATTAGTGTTCCTCTTAAAGCTATATTGTCCGATGCCCCCCAAGTATGGGCCACACAAGTAAATAGGGAAGTGTGAGCATCGATCCATAGGGAGTTACTGATCAATTACTAAGCTAAAATCATTCAATTATTTGGGTTGATCATTGAAGTGTTGATTATTGAGAAATTAATTAATAAACAAATTGCTAAAACTAGTCTTAAAGCAAATAGAATGACCACACAGCTTATATGAGTCTATAAGGAATAAATCAAATATGTGAAAGGCAGGTTTTAAATTTGGTTTCGTGATCGACTTCTAATTATTCTCTTCTAATTTATTCAATAATCTTGATCCCTAGACCTTAATGGAAACCAAATCTAAATTATCTATGATTCGCTATCGAGATGTCAAAGAAGTATTACAGTTAAAATCAATCCTGACTATTGTGGCTCATGAAATTAACTAAAGCCTATTAAGATTTTTATCTAGTTGGTAATTCCTCTCATAAATTTTTGCTTATATCTAGGTCTAAACCTACAAGTTCTTAATTTTGATTTTCTACTACTGATTTTCGCCTTTTGGTTCTTTAGTAGATAATTTCGACACAAATTATGTGAGGCCTAACGCATAACAAGCACAATAATACTCAAAACAAGAATCAATAACCACAAATCAATTTTATTGAATAAAATCTAGAATCAAATCATGTAGCAATTTGAAAACTACATCCCATCTTTGAAACCCAATAAAAAATCTACTCACTTATGTTCATGTTCAACAAAATAAATATCAAAACAAGGAGAATAGATATTAGAGGAGTAAGGAACGAAGAACTCTGTTTCGTTTTGTCCCTTGTGCTTCCAGCTCTCCCAACGTCCAGCCCTCCAGCATCCAGATCTTACTCTTTGTGCGTCCGTAAGGTAGCCCCTATATGTGTCCAGGGCTCCAGCGTTGTGCGTTCCCCTATACAGTGCCCTGCTTCCTTTTATTTTTGTTCTTCTGGCATACGTGAGATCATTGCCCTGTTCCTTTGGTCTCCTCCAAATTAAAACCTCACCGATTAAAAACCTAGCACCTTAAAATGATTTCCTCCACTAAATTTTGCACTTTTTTCTGAACCTTGCTGTTGTGTCATTGTTTTTTCTTCTTGTTCACCTCCCCCATGTCAGATCCCCTGGCTAAGTAATAAGAAAGGTATATTTATATCTCCCAAGTTAGATGTTGATGTGGCAACTTCTTAGGTCTAATTTTGAAGCCAAACTTCATGCTTTCTATAAAGAAACAAAAAAATTAAAATAAATAACAAACTTAATAAAAATAAATAAATAAACCTAAAAATGTTAATAAAATGAATTAATGATTATGAAAAATGAATGCAAATATGACCTAAATACCTATATGAATTGGACTAAACATACATCAATCGTGCCTCTGATATGTGAGGTTACTCCATTATAGAACATTTTCAATAAAAACTCCTTAGGTAAGTTATGGTGTAGGCATTTTCTTACAATTCCTTGTACCTTTCCCACACTTCATAGATCGATTCTATGTCACTTTACTAGAAGTTGGCAATCTCTTTGATAATCTTCATGGTCTTAATAAGGGAAAAATACTTGTCTAAAAAGGCACAAACTAGCTGATTCCAAGTGGTGACATTGGCTGGGTTAAGAGAATGGTACCAGATCTTTGCTCTATCTCTTAGGGTAAAAGGAAAAAGCCTAATTCTTACTGCATCCTCCTCCATCTGATGGTACTAAAAAGTATCATAAATTTCAAGGAAATTTACTATATGTGCATTAGGATCTAGAATTGCACATGCTATTGAAGCATGTTTAAGAGGGCTGATTTAATTTCGAAAGAGGTTACTTGTACTAGCTACTCCTTGGTTAGCCTCATTGAACCTTGACCTCATGAAATCCATAAGGGTTCTTTGTTGTCGTCTTTAGTTCACTCCGTGATCCAAATCTTGCTGAAATTCCTTATCCATTGTTGCTTTTGTGCTTTCTTCTTCTTCGCATCGAGCTTTCCTAATGGATCATTATAATCGAGTGATATCTAGCTCTAAAGTTTTAGCTGCACTACTCAAGCTTCTTATGACTCTTGTGTTTATAAACAGGCACTAATTTAGAAATAGAAAGAAAGAAGTAAACTAAAAACTAACTAAAATGCCTTAGACTAGAGAATTAAACGAATCTCCTCCCCAGCAACGGTGCCAAAAACTTGATCAAGTTGATTGTTACATGTAAGTTTTTAATATTAACCCTCGATAATCGACAAGTGCATGGTTCATTAGCATAGTACCAAAGACATCAATCCCACGAGGAGGGAGTTAATCTCATCCTAAAATCTAAGGCCAGAAATAAATAACAAAAACTTAAAACTTATAAAACTAATACGAGAATTTTATTCAATCAATCAAATTAAGAATCAAAAGCAAAAATACTAATTGCTAAGTAATTGCAACACACCCAAGAATCAACTGAAAGAAATTATTAATTGAGAGAAAGGGAATTTTACCTATCTTTAATGCTAACCTAACAAATTATGAATTATTGAATTGTTGGTTATAGACTATCTTAGGGTTAATTACTCTCTCTCGAGTTATAACCATTAACCCTAATCAGATTATGAGGATTGCAATCTCTCAATTTACAACCTATCCAAGACCATAATTAGTCCTAAAGTTTTCTAATAAACTATCAGAAACCTGTGCAAGATCTTTCTTCACATAATTTCTCGATCTGATTCAATTCTTGTTCTATTAAATCACCTAACTCTCGTTAGTCCAATTTAATCATTTTCATTCGATTCACCCTATCATTTTATTACCAAATTATGCAATTGTAGAATTAAACTATAACAGATCCAATAAACATATAAACAATCAGATTTCCATAATTTCAAGAATAAAATTTTAAAGGTGAGTTTTGAAAATCCTCAACATTCTAAATCCTATCATCAACTTCTTAATTCAACTATATATAATAAGAAAACTAAAAATAAATAGAAAATACAATCTAAATGGATGATGGAAGGCAATGAAGTCGAGAAACCTCCTGATCTGGGAAGTATGTCGAGTCAACTTCTTCTCCACTTCTCTCTTCTTTTTTCTCTTCCTCTATCTCTCTATGATTTCTCTCTAGGGTTTCTCAAGGTGGCTAATGCAAAAGCTCCGCTTTGTCTCTTTTCTTGTTCTTTTTATATCCTCTTATGTTCTAAGCAGCTTCAGGATTTTTCTGGGGTTCGAAAAGTCCAAGATATCCTTTGAAACCTGAAATTTATGAGTGGCTGTGCGTCTGCCCGATATAGGCCACGATCATAAGCCATTTTTTGGGCTTTTGTCACAATCTTGGCATGTAGGCCAAGATCGTGGGCCAACTCTGGTGCTTCTGTCATAATCGTGGCCTGTTATACTAAGATCAAAGGTCGTTCTTTAGGCCCGAATGTCTCTAAAACTTCTCCATTCTTCGATTTTGATCATAAAACACTGGCAAACACATCATGGTACCTCAAAAATATAATATTTAAACTCAAAGATTTGTACTCACCCATAAAACACTTAAAACATAAATAATTAACAAACTAACACAATTCTAATCTAAACACATACTAATTAAACGATTGAATTAACAGCTAAACACATATCAAACTATGCCCTAAAACATAATATGATTTACATTTATCAACATCCCTACACTTAAACGGTTGCTTGTCCTCAAGCAAACAAAACAACAAACACACAAAATCACATAGAACACAATGCAATAATGAGACAATAGCTTCAACTTGATGAAATAAATTTAACTTTAAACATAATCTTTCAAGTTCTTTCAAATCATTAACATACAAAAACTGCATCTAAGAACTCTGGACTAAACATATATATTAATCAAGACTCAAATGTCAAGTTATTTACCCTTTTTAATTGTATACACACAATAATAATTATTTGGTTATTCAAACTCTGCAACTACTCCTAAGTATGTTTTCATGAAAAGTCAAGTTATTTACAAATTCGGTAGGTTTTTATTAGAAAATATTTTTTTATTTACTTTTGTAGACATGGACATAGTCTTTTGCACAGAGGCAAACATCGGTGATGAATGTCGATCCGATTACTCAGCTACATCACATTTTCAACTAGCTATTAGCTATATTTATAATCTGAAGGCCAGCGAAATAATTATTTATTTAAAATTAACAAACACATTTTTTTTACCTACCTTGTTGCTTTAGCTACTAGTTTTCGCAAAAAAATACTAGTAAAGCTATTTTAGTCGAAAGACCTAAAATTATGAATGAATGTGACAACTTATAGGGTGATAAACTAACACTAAATCCTAATTAACTTGCATATTTAGATAAAGAACCCAGATTATTAATTTCATGAGCTAATGACTCTTCACACTTTACTAGATTATGTTTAAAATTAAATCGATTTCATTCCATCTAAGCCATCGACACATTCCCACAATTCACAAGATGTAACATAACAAACAATTATATAATATGCAAAATTCAAAGTTAAAGCAAAACACATAACCTTCCCCACACTTGAACAACACATTGTTCTCAATGTGAGAAGGAGACAAGCAAACACATATGGAAGGAAGAAACATAAAATAAAATAAATCAAAAATAAAAATAAAGACTAAATTTAAAAGAAAAGGGTTAGAAACAAAGCCTCAAGGTGATGGAGGTAGGAATGGAGTCGGAGGTGGCAGTTGTACGCCTTGAGCCTCGAAGTAATGATGAATTTGACGTATATCCCGACTCTGACGTCGTTGTGTATGGGCCATCTTCTTCATCCTTATATAGTTTTCTGCAAGAGTATCTGTAATTACCTTGGTATTGATTGAGATTGTATCGAGCAATTTCTTCCAGCCAGGTTCTTCTATGTCTTCTTCCTCTTTGAACTTCTCATTAGTTGAGTCTTCTTCAGCCTGCTGAGATGACATTTGTGCTAGAACTCGCTTGTTTAGCCCTGATCTTCACATGAGTCTTTTGGCTGATGTCCCGGAGTTCCATGTTATGGGACATTAGGATTTCAACACGCCACAAATGACAGTGATTTAGAAAATTAGGTAGGTAAATGGTTAGTCCACTACAATCCATGCTATAGTACTCAACAATAGCGGAAACCAAGTATTCTATACCTAAATTGTTGTTCCTCTTATATAGAGTCGCAACAATAGCGTTAAGCGCATGTGTGGAGGTGCACACTAGGAATAGAAAAAGTTCCTTTGTTGAGCACTTGTTAGTTTCTAATTTGTCAAAATCAATTGACACATGAATTTATGTAATAACAAGTGCTCATGATGTTGTTTGGACATTTTTAGCATCGAATTGCTCTAACCCAGTGAGTTCATTCCAATAGCTAGAAACATAAAAATTATTGTGTTGATCGATAATGAAAGATTCAGGAAAACCATAAATATCACATATGATTTCAATATTCAGCTCATAAGTTCATCCCTATAACCTAAACCACATTTTCTTAGGGTTACTAGGTTCGAAATAAAGGGAAGTGAAGAATTCGAGAGTGAGCTCCTGGTAGATAGGATATTGGAAGTGTATAAACTTAGTCCACTAAATTTTTTCTGCAAAATTCTATACCATATCTCGCAATTCTAGCCTATCAAGAGTATCAAAATCAAAATATTTCAGGACTCCTATTTGTTTAACATTAAAGGATTGGAGATGAATACCTTCCCCCTCCGTGTAGATTGGGAATGGTGCTTTAAAATCTGCCACTTTGTTCCTTCCCCTAGCCGGAGACTTGATTTCATCCTGATGATTGGCTACACTTTGCTGACTATTTGATGCGTGACATATTGGACTGCAAGTAGGTGGAAGTTGGAATAAAATGGGAATTTAGAATTTGGTTAGAGAGAAGTTAGAGTGTTTGGAGGTTTTAACTTAGAGAGATAAAGTTAAAATGAAAGTGAGTGAAAAAATAAAGTATGAAATGAATATATAGGTGAAGGAAGGATAAAATGGTAAAAATTTTAGCTGAAAATCACGGTGGACAATTTTACCCTGCTGTAGGCCCCAATCATTCTAGTAAGAGGTATGAAAGTGTTTAAAGGTTTTTAACATTTTTCTTATGTATGTTAACTTTATGCATTAAGTAGGATGGTGTTAATTGAGTTAAAATTTGAAGAATTATGGATTGAATTGGATTGATTTATTTGATGCAAGTAACTAAATGTTAACATTTCAATGAACTTTACAATTAAATGAATAATGGAGAATCTTAATGGATATCCTTTTTGTTTAATGCTTTCCTATAGTTGTTTCTATTAACTTGAGAGTAATGAAATTAATTTGCTTGAGAACAAGCAAATGTGTAAGTATAAGGGAGTTTGATAAATGCTAAATAGAATATATTTCTAATCCCATATCTGAGAATTTCTTATTGTTTTTAGTACTTATATTATTTTTATTTTGTTTTCAAGTTTTATTTTCTTTTATGGATAAAAAGAAGTATAATTAGGTTGAAATCAGGATAGAAAATAAAATAATTAAAGCTATTTCGGAGAGACCCGTGTTGATGAAGGACACGTTTTTATAAGTCTACATGGTTGTACGACTAACTATATAGCTCTCTAGGACTGTGTTTCCTTGCGATTTTTGAAGAATTGAAGGAAATGAGGGACGCAATCACACAACTGTGTAAGTGACCATGTCCACTCCAAAAATCCTGATTTCAAGCTGTAAAAGGGAAAAACAAAAGGAAGTCAAAATGGGTTCATAAGAGGCTCAAGGAAGGCTAAAAAATAACACATATTGATGGCCTACATTGATAAAGAGAATGAAGAACAAACAAAGAAACAAATTTGGACTAGATTTTCATTAATCTAAAGCGGATTTCATGAAGATTAAAAGGGATTCTATCATGGGTTTTTTAGTTTTCTACTTTTCCTTTAGCCTTGACATTGTGATTATAAACTAAGCTTTTGATAGTACTTAGATTAGATGAACCATACCATAGACTTTGTAGTTATTTTATTTAACTTAATTAATTTAGGGATGTCAAAAAGGTCAAACCAGGCCAAACTAGTTGAGGTTGGGCGGGTCATGGGCCTGACCTAATGTTACTTAAAAAATGACGTCCTTTTAAATATTTTTTAAATATATATATAGTGGGCCAGGTTGGCTGGTTATTTTTGTCATCTTTTAAAAATATATGTAATGGGTCGAGTTAGTCGACCAGGCCATAACCAATTAGCTCGTAGTCCGGCAGGGCCACAGGCCAACCCATCCCAACCCGTTGAGCCACGGGCCCTCCCGTGGGCTACCTAAGCCCAAGTTAGGTAGGGCCAGGCCAGGAGTAGCCTGGACTCGGCCTGACCCATTGATATCTCTAAATTCTTTTCTTAGTTTTATTGAGATTCAATTATATATTCTTAATTATTCTTCAATAAATATTTCTAGCATATTATTTTATGTATAATTTTATGAAATTAAGATTAAGAAATCATTATGTATGAATAGACCTGTCATAATTGAAAGGAGTTACATGCAAACATAAAAATGGGCCAACATAAAATTTTCTAGATTAGGTTCAAACCTAATAGTGAAATTCACTGAGTAGATTAATGCAATATTAAAGGTTTTAACTAGAAAGAGATTTCAGTAATTAACTAATACTTAAATGTTAATAGTCTTGAGAAAGATATTATCATAAAATAGAATTTTGACAAACTAATGAACTAAAAATTGAATTGGTTAGTGAAATAATGATTACATTAGAAGTCCTAGGAGGATTCGAAATGCAAGTACTATTGTTTCCTTAGTTAAGTCTTCATTCTAATTAGTTAATTTTGTTGACCTATTTTAGATTATTGTTTTAATTTTATATTTTATTTATTTTAAACATCATAATTTGTTAGGTTAGATTATAGAAAGACAGTACTTACTAGTAGTTTTAGTCCTCGTGGGATCGATTCGTACTTGGCAGTACTAGCTACAGCTACATACACATTTGTAGTTTAAAACACAAAAATCACATATCAATATGTACAAAGATAATCTTCTGAGCAACTTTGTTTGTGGAATAAAAAGTTATTTAGATGATAGAAAAATGACTGGAGCAACCTATGGGTGTTCAATCATGCGTGATAGTTGGACAAATAGAAGACATAAGCATATTATCAATTTTTGGTTTTTTTGCAAAAGGGATGATGCGTTTTAAGTTCATTAATGCATCTAACCTTATAAGAAATGTTAATATTATATTTGAGATATTTGATGAAATTGTGAATAAAGTTAGGCTAAAAACATTATACAATTAATCACTTATAGTAGTTTTGCTTATAAAGCAGTTGGAAAAAGGTTGCAAATCAGGTATAACTCTTTTTATTGTACTCTTTGTGTTACACATTGCATTGATATGATGTTGAAAAATATAGAAGATGTTAGATATTTTCCTATCATTGATGAAATTATGCAGAAAGCAAGAAAAGTGACCATATTCATATATAATTGTGCAAGAGGTCTAAATTTGATGAGAAAGTGTTTTACTAACAATATGAATTTGTCTCATCCTATTGTTATAAGACTTGCTAATAATGTCTTATCACTTTAGTGTTTTGTTCTAATGAAAAAGGAGTTGAAACAAAAGTTTATAAGTGATAAGTAAGTTGAATATTAGTATATCAAGTCTAATGTAGGAATGGAGGTTTCTATAATTATACTTAAAAATTACATATTTGGTCTCAACGTCAATTTGTCATCCAAGTTTGTAAGCCTTTGATAAGAGTATTTCATCTGGTTGAAAGTAATAAGAAGGCAATAATGAGTTATTTTATGAAGTTATAAAGAGGAGGAAGGAAGCAATTAAGGTAAATATGAAAAATAAGTTCTTTATATACATCTTATCATGTAGTCATCAGTGAAAGATATGTGAGACATTTTAAAATCCTAATATTTAGATCAGGCTTTACAAAGAAAACTAAAATAAGAGAATACTATTAACTATCACAATAATTGTTTCATATGAGAAGATGCAAGATCTCCTTAGCTCACAACTTGATGCATACAAGGATGCGTGTGGTGATTTTAGGATGCCATTGCAATTCATCAAAGATACAAACTTAATCCAAGTATATATTTCTTCACTTTTGTTACTTATTTCAAATTAATCATCACTTTATTTTATTTATAAGGACACTTTTATTATCTTATAATCACTTAGCAGGACTAAATTGGAACTGGTGTTTTTGAGTCAATATGAGAGTACAATTAGGTATGAAAGGAAATGGAACACATTTAAATTCAGACATTCCAAAAAAACGAGAGAGATTGAAACCAATGTTATAAATATCGTACTGAATTGGGTTCTAGTACGATACTATACTGGTATCGGTCAATACTGAGTACCGGTTCAGGTAATTTTTAAATTTATGAAATAATCCGTGAATTTTTTAAAAATTACAAAATAATCCATTAGTATATTATGTTGTATACTTTACAATTTTACGTCAACTATGTCAAAAAAAACATAATAATAATAATAATAATAATAATAATAATAATATAAAATAACAACAAAATATTTATTTTTATTATCAATAATTTTCACTTATTTCATAGATAAATAATAACCACAATTAATATGAAAAAAGATTATTTAATCATCATACAAATATAAAATTAAGAACAATACAACGTATTCAAAATAGTACAATTTCATCATATAATTAATAATAATGACATCAAAACATCAAATAAAAAAATAAAGATTTTTTACTCTAACTATTACAATTTATAACAATTATGCAAGAAAACACATGCCAATTACCTTAAAAACATATACTAATAAACAACTATCAACATCCCCACAGTTAAATCTTTGTTTGTCCTCAAGCAAAACAAATACAACCACTCAATTCTATCACTTCATTTTTACAAAGATCAAAGTACAGAATTTGTTGGACTCCAATTCTTTTCTTACCAACAAGAATGTGCTAAATTCTTTTTGAGGTTTATTTTTGATAAATTTGTTGTGATTAGGTATTAATTATAATGTCTTTGGGGGTAGAAAATTTTTTTTAAAGATTGATGGATTAAAAGTAGGAATTGAGATTTAATTTGAAAGCTTATGGTGTTAGTTAGATTAAAAGAACAAGAG
>JAOTJB010345459.1:0-12184 GCA_027123815.1 Erythroxylum minutifolium
TAGGTTTAATGAAGCCTCGTAGATTGCCTCAGATTTCAATTCCTACGCCAGTGTGAATCTGTATGATTCTCACGAGCATGGGAACTATAGAAAGAAACACTCTTCATTTTCTGTTGTGATTTCCACATCCGTGGGAATTTGCCTGATTTCCATGAGCGTAGGAATTTATCCCAGATGAACTCCTATTGTCTTCTCTTCTTTAATCTCTTATTCATCCTCCAAGTTGCTCCCTCTTATTTCCCATACAAAAATAATCAATTCTTACCCTCAATTAGGATCAAACATACAAGAACAATACTAAAAATCAAACTTAATGAAAACATACAAAATGAGTCCTAAACTAGAACAATAAACAACAATTATGCAAGAAAACACATGTTAGTTACCTATAAAAACATATCCTAATGCACACCTATCAATAGTGATGCTTCTAGGAATGGTCTAGGTTGTGTATTGATACAAGATGGGAAAGTGGTGGCTTATGCCTCATGGCAATTAAAGCCACATTAATAGAACAGAACTACATATGATTTAGAATTGATAGTAGTGGTGTTTGCCTTGAAAATTTGACGGTACTACTTACATGGGGAAAGATGTAGGGTATATATAGACTATAAGAGTTTGAAAGACCTGATCATATAGCAGGAACTAAATTTGAGGCAATGACATTGGCTAGAATTGTTTAAAGACTATGATTGCATAGTTGACTACCACCAAGGAAAAGCTAATCTGGTGGCAAATGCTTTGAGGAGGAAATCTATTTTAGCACTTTCATTACAATATAGCAGATGGATGTTTACAACAGATGGAGCTTTGATAGCTCAGTTAAAAGTGAGTCTTGACTTAAGACAGATGATAGTATAGCTCAGTTAAAAGTGACTCTTGACTTAAGACAGATGATAGTACATACACAAAAAGATGATGCCAAGTTGTAAAAAATTGCACAGGAGGTGCAAGAAGGGAAACAGACTGATTTTGTAGTGAAAGATGATGGAAGTCTCTACTTTAAAAGTAGATTATATGTACTGATAGTAAAGGACTTAAAGAAGAAGTTATTGCATATTCTCCATGCATCTTGGGGGTAACAAGATGTATCAGGACTTGAAACAACATTACTGGTGGCTAGGAATGAAGCGTGATGTAGTGGACTATGTATCTAAGTGCTTGACCTGTCAACAGGTGTTAGCTGAACATCAAGTCCCATATGGCCTACTGAATCCCATTCTAATTCCACGGTGGAAATGGGATAATATCATCATGGACTTTGTTATAGATTTACCCCTATATAAAGAAAACATGATGCGGTATGAGTCATAGTGGATAGGCTTACCAAATCAGCTCACTTTATATCGATTTGATCAGATTGTTCTATGGATCAATTAGCTGGGTCATATATGAATGAGATTATTCGGCTATATGGAGTGCCATAGTCAATTGGTTCTGACCGAGATCCACGATTTACATGAAGATTTTATAATTTATTTTATTAAATTAGCAAGCATGAATATAAGTTAGAATTCATGAATTAGCAAATTTTTGGAGTTTAATTAGATATATTATGAATCTCGTGTGATTACATGAATTAAAAGAAAGAGTTAGAATTAAGTTGAGGAGTTAGAAGGCATTAGATTAATAAGGAAGGTTAAGCTTGGAAAGAAAAAAGTTGGTCTTAATCTAATAAGAAAAGAAAAGAAGAGAGTCGTGTATAGTAAGTAAGAAAAGAGAGAAAGTTGTAGAAGAAACTAGAAGAAGAGAAAGAGAAAACCAAAGCATAGAAAGAGAAGAAGGAAAGAAAAGAGCAAGGAGAAAGAAGAGGAAGAAGAATATTCAGTTGAGTTTTTAGGTAACTTTTATTTATTCTTCTTGTTTTGATAGAATAATGAAGTAGAGAAACTAGGTTTTATGTTGTAAATGAAGAGAGAAAGAAGAGAACCGAAATTCTTCTTCTTAGATTTTTATGAACCTTAACTAGACCTTAGTTCTTCTAGTTAGATAAACTAAGAATAGATTAAGTCTAAGCTCATTTTCAGATATTTAAAGCTTATGAAAGTTTTATTTGTGTATATTGATTGGATGAAAATATGTTTGCTTAAAGGGAACCAAGAACTTCAAAATCAAGGTCAAGAAGAAGAAAAAACTTGATTTTGGAAGTACAAGTAAATACGTGGGTGATATATTTATAGTTATTGTGATGATGGGTTGATTTATTATATGTTTATTTGTGCTAAAATGCTTGTTTTTGAAACATTGTGAATGTGGGAAAAATGCATTGTGATTTGTTATCATGTTTACTTTGAAAGATTTTGCTATATTTGGTATTAATGAACAGAAGAAAAGCATAAAAAGCATGAAAGTATGAGTATTATATGGAATATGTAAGCTTCAGAAAATTTTCTTGCGTGGGTAAGAGAGATACCATTCTGTTCATCACGTGCACATTGACCTAAAGCCTTCTCTCGGCTACTTGCTTGTGGCACATGAGCTCCAAAAAATGGACTCATTCTGTTCATGGTGTAAACTTCGGTTTTGCCATTCTGATTTAGGGATTCTCTCGAGCCATTATATTTGTGTATTGCATCTTGATTTCTTGGATATGGAGCATAATTGAGTGATATTTTATGAAGGTTAAATGAAACATATGATCTGATTTGTGTGATAATGTGTTCTTGTCTATGTGAATTTGCAAAATTTGGAATGTGGATAGTGTGATCTGCTACCTACTTGTCGCAATTGTGTGTCTGGTTCATTATCACTGGCTATAAGCGCATTAGCCACTGAGCTTTCTAACTCACCCCATCATCTTTTCACTTCTTAGGTGCAGAAATAGCAAATCGACATCGAACCTTGCAAAAACTTCGGTTGAATCCTATCTTTTGTAATTAAGTTAGTTCAGAAACTTTTGGTACTCTAGAAGCATATTAAGCATGATCATTCTTAATTGTTTTGTATTATGCTACTAAAATGGTTTTTAATATGTAATTTGAAGTTATGTACAATCTCTGTTATTGTTAGAGAAATGACAATGAGAACTATAGAAAATTTCTTTCATATATGTTCAGAATTTCTTCTCTGATAAGTTGTCAATTTGTTGGGAATAAACTTGTTAGATGTTTGAAGGCCTTGGATAGATTTTTTTGAAGAAATTGGTTAAGTTGGGAGTTTTGTATGTATTATTTTGGATTGTTGGAATCGAGTCTTTTGAAATGCATAGAAGTTATATATATTGATAGTAGAGAGAAAAGAGTAAAAAAGGGAATAAAATGTGTTCTGAAATTTCAATGAACAAACTGTATTGATCTAGGCAGAATTTGAAAAAATTTCTACATGAAAGTTGTAGATCTTTCTTTTAGCTTACTAATGACATAAAGTTTCTAATTTTTGGACTTCAGGATAAAAAGTTATGATAAATTGAAGTAGGAGTATGCATTTGGAATGTTTCTAAATTTTGGACTTCAGGATAAAAAGTTATGATAAATTGAAGTAGGAGTGTGCAGTCGGAATGTGCACGATTGTGACAAACCCAAATTTTCATAAATGTCACAATTGTGCTTGTGTTATGATAAATTGAAGTAGGAGTGTGCAGTCAGAATGTGCGCGATTGCGATGAACCCAACAAGCACAATCGTGACAATCCCCTACTATTCACTAAAAGTCGCGATTGTGCACAAACAAGATCGTGACACCTCCTTCTTACAGTCGTGAATCTTGTTCTCACGCTTGTTAATCATGAAATTGGTAAATGCTTAAAAAATGTTATGTTGCCTGCTCTATTATCTTGGTTGTGGATAGATAGGCATGCTTATAGGGTTATAGTGTAGCTGCTATAGTTTAACACCACCATTGTCCGTACTTTGATACCTTCGGGTATCCAGAGTTTGATACCTTTGGGTATCCACAGCTTGATACCTTCGGGTATCCACAACACCTGTTATCCACATCTACAGAAAATGTTCAAGCCTAACATAAGAAGTAAAGTAAAGAGGTATAAATAAGAAATACAATATGACAACATAAATAATTCGTATACAAATGAGCATTTGCATTTGTATTGATAATTTATATCATTGAATGTTGAATATTAATGTTTGAGTTTTAAAGGTGAATTTTTGGTATATGAAAAAAAATATTGAAGCATGTTTGCATTATGTATTTGATTAAGTATGCCATCACTATTTATATTTGTGTGATGCTCATAAATGTATGTGCTTAGTAGATGACTGCTGTGAGTGGTCATCTAAACTAAGTTTTTCCTTACTAAGCTTTCAAGCTTAGTATGAGTGTTAATCTGTTTAGGTCCAAGTCATAAGAGTGAGGTACAGGGAACATTTGGAAGGACCAAGGCCAATTGATAGAAGAAAAAATATTTTTGGAAGGCATTTTTAGTTGAACATGATTGTACATGTAATGATTAAAGGAAATTGTATGTTTTCTTTTGGATTACCATGTAAAACTAAAAATGTTACACTACTGTTAAATGATAATGTTAAGCATTGGGGAGTTTTGTAATGTGTATATGTATAGCATTGAACTGAAATGCATGTCGTGAATGTATGTAGAGGAAATTGGTTGCTTTATGTGTGGATGATTGTAGGTTTTGTATAGAGGGTGTTACATACTTCTTACAATATGTTTATCTATTCAAGATAATAGACATCTTAAATGTGGGAGGATTATTCGTATTATAAGGCTTAGCTTTTTTTTTAATAGGAAACATTATAAGAATCCGTGTTCAATTTAGGGAGTTCAATTATAAGGAATCAAACAGTGATATTAAGGTAAATCTATTATAATTAATATATCCTTGTAATTTAGTTGCATTAAGTTAATAGACATGATCACTAATGAGTAGATTAGTTAAAATATGAATGAACATTCTTAAAACATGTACTTGGATTAAATGATTATTGAGTATATGATTTTAATATGTTTTCATATTGGACTTAATTTATGATTGTTTGATTTGCCCATATTAATTGCAAATTTAATGAAAAATGATATATTAATAAGAAGTGAATAGAATTGAATATTTAACAAATCTTACTCCTTTAATTTTGACTTAAGTAGTGGGTCAAAGTTTTCAGTAATGTTAGTAACCAGTTGAAATTGTGATCTGACTAAGTAGATGGAGGTATTCATAATGTGGTGTTTAACATAAAAAGGTTAAGATGACATTTCAAGAAAAATTTTTAGTCTAGATTTTGATGTATATGAGGTAATTTATTTTAGTTTAAATTGAACTCAAAATTTTTTTAGTTTAGGTTGAGATTGAACTATAATTAGTGTAATTATCAAAAGATTTAGGTGGTCGATGAATGAGTTAATTAAGTGAATAATAGTGATATCTATTTCTTATATTTATTTATTAACATTTCTATAATTGAAACTTGCTTAGGTTGATTTTTTTTGGATTTATTTGATTGAGGACAAGCAAAATCTTAAGTATGGATGTGTTTGATACCTGTACAATGTACATATACTTTGTTTTTGTATATTTTCTATATAAATTACCTTCTTTTAATCAATTTTGGTTATTTTAGGTAATTGTTGAAGATGTTGCCTCGGGAATAAACTTTATCAAAACTTAAAGAGTTTTATAAGGAAAATTTAGAAGAAATCCTAGTTATGGTAAAAAAATAGTTTGACACACTTTTGTGTTCTAACATTTGCTTTTCTTTATAATTGGTTAGGTAATATCAAGTCTAAAACCAATTATACATTTATTAATTACAGTTGCCTAGGTAATCTCTTCTTGCCTAATGAAGGACCAAAGAATCATTGTGCAAGTTTATACTGAAACATAATTAACATAATCACAAAATGAATTTGAAATAGCTATTACATTCATCTTTACTCATAATTAATCTCTAATTAGGCTTGACATGTTTTTCTTATTGTAATTCTTTTTCGTTTAGATCCATCATATAGCTCCATAATCCTCTATGATTCAACTATTCTCATTATATAATAGGTGAATTTTATTAACTAAAAGTTATTACCTTATCTAGTTGATGAGTTCCTAAAGTAACTGATAGTAAGTCTTTTCTTTATCTTAGAATGTTCTATGATTCCTCACTACATATAACACATATGGTGCTACCAAATGATATTTTATATTCCAACATATTATTCTTATGTATCTTATGGTCATGGATTAACCATTCCATTTTTCTTCTAGATTTATTAGTTTATAGAGCTTTTAGATCTCAAGACAAATGTGGTATGAGAAATTAAACTAGATGAGTAGGTGATTGAATGTTTTAAAATTTTATTTACATAACAAGTTTTTAGGTTATTGCTTCCCTAATTCTATCCAAATTTGAAATTCTTTACCTTAATACTAGATATAGTATGAAGGAAACTTTAGGATGTGCTTGCTTGAACTAAGCAACCTTAGAAAATTTTGATTTTTGTGCATAGTTTTTGAACA
This sequence comes from Erythroxylum minutifolium, assembly GCA_027123815.1. Lineage (NCBI taxonomy): Eukaryota > Viridiplantae > Streptophyta > Magnoliopsida > Malpighiales > Erythroxylaceae > Erythroxylum > Erythroxylum minutifolium. The sequence goes on from JAOTJB010345459.1 coordinate 6,428, forward strand.
ACTCCTTGTAGGACATGTTTAAGTTAAATTATAGCTTCTTACGTGTTAAAATTTGGCCTATAGTCAAGTTTTTTTAATCCATTATAGCAGATATATCATCTATATTACAATGCCACTAGTTATCTTTGATCACCTCTTTGAACTTTGTATTCTCTATTAAGTAGTTACATAGGTCTAGCATCCCATTTGTCCAACATAAAGGCCCCATTTTGTTTTAATTTTCATACCAAAACTAGCTATTGCATCCATTTCTTATTTTGTAGTTGATCTCTTTATATAAGCTTTCTCAACTTTATAAGCTCCATCACAATCCATAGGATTGTTGTTAGTTTGATTTTCCAAAGGCTTTCCTCTTTTAAATAGTCATTGTATAGCCATTTTACTCATAATGACTCCTTGTCAGTTAAGAGTCTCTAAATCCTTTTAGACATCAGAGCCTTATTTATAATCTTAAAGGAAACAATTATAACTTCTTCTTTTTTTGACATACATAAATCAGTCCATTTAACATTGATTATTTCTTTTTCTTAAGTCTTTTACCCACAATAAGCATCTCATCATTCTTTCTATTGTTTTAGTTAGTGTTTTTTTTGGAAAAAATATGAGAAGACCAACAGTCATATATTAAATTTAAGATAAAGTTTATAAGTTGAAATCTACCTATAAATAATAAGCACTGTTACACAAACTCATAATTCTTCTTGGATATTCTCTGTAAGAGGTAAGCAATCCCTAAAACTTGGTCTCTTTGTTGTTATAAGTAGTCTGAGATAATCACAAAGGGGCTTTTTTAATTCTAATCATGTGGAGCTTGTGAGCCGTATTGCTAATTGCTTAGCACCAGTTTATAACATAAGGTAACTTTTCTCTTTATTGATAGAAAGGATAGTTAGATCCCCAAGTGTGTGTAGAACTATCATCAAATGGATTATTGAATTGTCATCAACTCCTAAAAGCAAAAGCAAATAAGCTAAAACGACTAGACTAAAAACTCTTAAATGCTACATTTTTAATGGAACTTAAAGCATTTTTCTTAACATATTAAATGTCTAATCAGTGTAGTTGAGGTTTCTATGCATAAGGTGGACATGTAAACTGATAAAGGGTCACCTTGATTTAATCCTTTCCCCTTTCTAATTATGATTATAGGCTCTCTATTTTTTTTGAGAAAGTAAAGAATAAATCAATTTATAGAAAGAAAGGTACAAAAAGGACCATCGAGAAATTTCCCTTCACATAAAATCCCATACTACAATACTTTAATATGATACAATTCACTCATATTACAGCCTTAAATTCACTTAGAATATGCTAAGTTATGACTACAATCAGCTACAATATTACATAAATAAGTTGTTCTGTTATGCTAGCAAAGACAATCTCTATTAATCCTCCTTAGTTTTCTCCTCACCCTTAAATCTCCTCTAATTATATTCCCTCCAGATCTCCTATAAACATGTTCATATGGATATTTAAAGTAGCTTTCAAAAAACTTAAATGACTCTACAACCATTATATGATCTCTAGTAAAACATTCACATCTGTAATCTAATGACTTAACCTTTTTATCTTATTCCATAAAACATTAAAATAGTTGTAATCAAAGAACAAATATTTTCTAGAATCTTTTACTTCCAAGTAAGGCACATAAATATATGTAAGGTTCATGAACTTAATCTATCCATTGTAATCAATATGTTTTTCATTACTGATTATAAGAGGAAATAGGTTCTAAGCATAAGGAACTTAATCTAAATAATTTTATTCCATCCTACTATTGGAACCTTTAGTATTAACTTCTCTTGAATGAATTTATTTAAAAGATGTCTTATAAGATAATTGTGACATAGGTAATAGTTTTAAAGAGATGGATTAGGAGGATAACTTGGAATGAGATGCTTTACTGCCATAGGAAAACTAGACCATTTCCTTTTTGATGTAAGGGACCACACTCTAGCTTGATTAGGAAAGCTTCTCAATATCAGCAATGCTTTTTAGTGACGAATAAGATGACCATACCCTATCCAATTATCATACCATAGATAGGCTATATACCTATCTCTAACTTTATATATAACGTTTGACTTAATAAAATTTCTCAACTTTAAAAGTTGCGATAGGGACTAAGAGTTTGTAGCTTTTGAAGATGAAGTTAATATACTAGTTACTTTAAAAATTTATCTATTTGACCATCTCATCTATAATGTTTCTTTATCTAACATAACTCTCTAAAGCCATTTCACCATAATAATTTTGAAACTGATTTTGATTTGGATAATTCCCAATCCTCCCTCACCCATGGGCTTGGAAATATCTATCCATTTCACTTTGACATACCTTGCATTAGTTTTAATGAGACCTTTTGAAAGAAAAAGATGGGATCTCTAGTAAATATATATATAGTTGACTATATACTTGATCAGTTGAAGTTTACCCTAACAATATAAGGCCTTGTTTGTCTAGGAACCTAACCTTCCATGTATCTTCTCCACCAGAGGTATGCAATCAAAAAAATTCAATCTCCTTATAGTTATAGATAGTCCTAGGTATATCATTATAGGGTATTTCTCTGACATCCCAGTTAAATATGCAATTCTTGCTTCAGTATAATTTGCATTTGAGGTTAGAATGAAGTGGCTCTTATTGATATTAACTCTTAGGTCATAAATTTCCTTAAACTGATTCAATGTTGCAACTAAGGTTTTTATTGATTTCATATCAGCTTTACAAAATAGTAAGAGATCATAAGCAATACATAACTTTGTTAAAGAGACATTCTTACATATGTTATAATATTTAAACTTGGTTTCTTTAGTAACCTTATGCTTTATCAAAAGAGTTAGTGCTTCCATACATAAGATCAAGAGATAAGGGGAAAATGGATCCCCTATTTAAGACCCTACACTCTTAAGAACTTTATTAGGAACTACAATAATGAGCATACTGAATGGGGTGGAAGTAATGCATCCCTCAATCCAGTATAAGAAAACATTAGGAAACCCCATCACTTCCAAAAATTGAACCACAACGTTCCAATTGACGCAATCAAAAGATTTATTAAAGTCTACCTTGATGGAGCAATTTAGTTGATAATTTCTTCTCGAATACCCATTTAATAACTCTCGAAAAATGAGAATACTGTCCTTTATTGACTTATCTTTCATAAAAGCTCCTTGATTATCAATTATGATGGAATTAGGAACAAACTTTAATCTATTAGCAAGGATTTTAGAAATTATTTTATAGATGAAATTTAGATATGCAATTAGTTTGAAATCACCAAAAGTATAAGGTTTTAAGATTTAGGAGCAAGGCAAAAGGATTCTTTAAGTAGGACAACCCTAAAGAAAAATTCATACACTACTTCTTTCACTATTGATCCTAAATCATACCAAGCATTATGAAAAAAAGCCATTCAATCCATCAGGTCTTAGGGCCTTCATCCTATATAATTGAAATACAATTCTCTCAATTTCAGAGTCATAAATTTTCTTTGTAATAAAGGAGCTTAAAACCTCCATAGAAGAGTTAATTTCATTATTGGTTCCAATAAGAAGCTTATAGAAATTGACATTTTCTTTAAGGAGTTCAATTTGCTTATTGATCACCCCTCCATCTTGCATTGAAACTAAGCAAATTATAGACATTTTTCTTTGCAATTAATATATGCTTAATTGATTATGAATTTATTCCATAACATTTAGTGATTATTATTATGAAAATGCTTAAAATACTCACTTTGACTCCTATGTAGTTTTAGGCACAATTCAAAAGCGAAAGAGCTAAAGTGAGTCAAAATCATTATATTTGGGTTGTTTTCCAAAGATTCATACTCACTTGTCTTCATGGAGCAAGAAGAAGACAAAAAGAATAAGGGGAAAGGCGTCACATCTATGCTATAACTTGTCATAACTATGAGAATTGACTTAGACTATGACAAGGTATCTCACGACTGTGAGAAGGGTCTCACAGTCATGAGAAGGTGTGTCATACCTGTGACACTCCAAGTCAAGGGTGTGACATAATGCCACCTCACCAAACTTATTTTTTCATATAAAAGCAACGTATCGGTGATGATTGAAGGGGATGAAAGTTTTATTATTCGGCTGGGAAGAGCTTTGGGAGCCTTGGGAGAGAATCAAGAGAAAAACCAAAGCTCTCAACTGTGAGAAACTCTTGGAGGGGTAGCTTCCTGATGTCAGTTTAGAGGTGACATTGACTCCGACGAGCCAATTAAGCATTCTTTCCTTGTATTTGTTGTTTCTTTATCTCCTTATGAATTGATTATGTTATCCTACACATATGGGTTTGGGTTTTGCATATAAATTACGATATTTTCATATAGTTTGGTTGTTTGTGTATGAACCTGTTGATTGGAAAACAACTTCTAGTTTTACAATAAAAAATTGCAAGTGTACAAGTCGTGACTTGTAGTTAGAAAGTGGATATCGATCCCACAGGGATTGATGCCCAGACACCACTTAATTTAAATTAAACTTTGCTTAAGAAATGAAATTGTATGATAGAAATAATATGAAAAACTAAACTAAAATTGAAAGACTAATAATGAACAATAAACAATACCAAAGTGCAGAAAATTATAACTCAAGAATCTAAAGACTAAAGATTACTTTTTCCCTATTTTGTCTCCCCCTATTTTATTAATCGAATTGTGTCTCACCTAAGATTTTTGAATTTATTAATTATCCTCTCTCAAGATGTAATTAATTGTCCCTAATTAAATTAAATGGAATCAATTGAACAATCTCTCAACCTACCCAATCACTCAACTAATTTCACTAATTATTAAACTATCCTATAGGTGATCAATTGAATTAACTGAGATCTCTCTTCTAACTAATCAATTAATGTGATGATTGCAAGTTTATAGGTTGCCAACTCTCATTGTACAATCCTACATAAATAATCTTACTCACTCTCTCGATTTATTGCAAGATATAAATAAAATCAACAATCATCAAAGATACTTTCATTCAATTCAATAAAATAGGAGTTTAACAAAAATAGTTTAAAAACAATCCCAAAAACTAAATCAGCCAATCATGGTCTCCATAATATCATCAACACACAAATAATCCATCTTACAAAGATTAGAAGGAAGAAAAACACAGAAAATTGAATAAAGGAAACTTCTTCTCTTCTTTGCCAAAATCTGGAATTTTTGATGTTGATGTGCTATTTTTCTCAATCTTGATCATAATCCTTGAATCTTCACCTTCCTTAAGGCTCAAAACTTATATTCTTCACTCAAGGAGGCTCTTTCTATAGAAGGGTTTCGTCTCCCTATCCAAGGAGGCTTAATTCTCTTTTAATACTCCAAAACTAAGTTTAATGAACCCCTACATAATATCTCATATTATAATTCCCATGATTGTGGTAATTAGCATGAATCCCATAATTGTGGGAATTTGAAATAGAGAGTCTCCTCTTCTCTTCTCCTCTTTGATCTCTAGCTTAATCTCCAAGTTGCTAAATCTTCCTTCTTACATAAAAATAATCAATCCCCACCCTAAATTAACATCAAACAAAAAAGAACAACAATAGAAATCAAACTAAATGAAAACATACAAAATGATTCCTAAACTACAACAATAATCAACAATTATGCAAGAAACACATGCCAATTACTTAGAAAAACATAAACTAATGCACAACAAATAACATCACTACACTTAAATCTTTTCTTGTCCTCAAGCAAAAAAGAACAACAATAGAAATCAAACTAAATGAAAACAT
>JAOTJB010345501.1:0-12181 GCA_027123815.1 Erythroxylum minutifolium
TTTAGGATATGATTTCATAGGAACCCTATTAAGTACATATTTAATCATCAATGACATACCACCCCAATAGGTGATAGACAAATTTGCCTATGCCATTCTATACCTAACCATATAAGAACAGTGGTATTTCTCATCTCTGCAACACCATCTTATTGGTGGATTCATCGGATATTTATTAGCTATCCATTTAATTTTCATCACATGACCACTTAAATTGATCAATTAACTCTTCTTATATTTGGTTAGTTCTTGAAAGCTTTATCAGCTTTATCTTATTGACTTTCAACTAAAGTCATATATTTTTTGAAACAACAAAATGTTTCAAATTTTGAGAAATCAAATAAATATAACTATAGATAGATGTGATGAAACAAGTACTTTTGTGTCATGATCTCACTTCCATTTATCCACACATATCTTGATGAATTAATTGCAATAACTTAGTTGCTCTGTGTCCTATATTTAATGGTTTTCACACTATTTTATTAGCAAGAAAATGTTCATAAGTAGATTATTCTATATTGGTCTTCTAAATAAAATATGCTTGACCAATCGATTTTTTCGATTTTATCTAATATGATCAAGTCTAGCGTGCCACAAATTTGCATAAATGTTATAAGAACTAGACGATGTTATTAAAAAAGGAAAAATAATTTTATTTATTTAATTAGCAACATCTAGTACCTCAAACCATCCAATACAAAACCATGACTATTATAATTCCTAGAAAGTTATCCTTTTCACTGTTATGGAAATTCGTATCGAATCAAAGGCTAAACTAAAATATGACACATCAGATCTTTTCTCTTTAACAGGTTGTTTTGCTTTCTCATTTTAGTTGGCCTTAGTTCTTTTTCCAATCCTAAAAATTGTGAAAGATTGTCTTTCCACTTTTCATTTATACTAACAATAGTGCTTCCTCTTCTTTTTTTTTAACACCTTAAAAACATAACTTAGCTATATATAACTTACAAGCCTTAAGATTTTTTTCAATACGTTTCTCATAGCATCCTATATCATCTTGATATTTATATTATGGATTGAGTGCATTTTCATATGCTCTTAACGAGGAGGGAATAACATGTAACAACTTACACTAGCTCAGTATAAGATAAGATATGACTAACATCCCTCAGTTCACTATGTTTGACATTAGATTAATTTGTATTAGCATTAAATTCTCCTATCTTATATTCTCATTTACGATTTATTTATTTATTTATTATGGTGTGTGTATGTGTGTGCGTGTGTGTGCGTCTAAGTGTGTGCACGTGTACATCAAATAAAATAGTGTGTGATTATAATATGGTCACTGGGTGCCACTGTAACATATTACTACCACATATCACATGTCCTTGGCATGGTTGTAACTCTTGTTCTCTAACATAACATCATCATATATATTGTATAAGTCAAATAATTCTTCTTTTACATGAGCAATATGTTTTACCATTTTTCGATGTTGAGTTGTAGTGTTCTTTTTAAAGACTAATATGATTTCATATAATGAGACAAGAGCCTTTTGCTCTTCCAATATATATTGGATTTTCATACTTCAAAATTTCTAATTTGTTGCAATTAAAGTTTTCACCTATAGTGAATTCTGCGATAAAATTTTAGATGCAATAGTCATTTTCCTCAAACATAGATATATCCATAATCACACATTTAATATGTGATTGTTATCAATTTCAATGAATATAATGTAATCTTCTAAATAGAAACATAATTATTTTCACAATTAACTATAGGATCAAAAGGTTGCCAAGTTTCCAATCAGTATCCATATAATAGTGGACCAACAATTAACCATTTTATTTAGAACGTTTACAAATATCTCAAGTATGATATATATAACACATAAATATAAAGCTGAAAGATCATTTCAGTAAACATATAATATTCAAAATTTAATAGTTACTAGAAATAACTAACACTACATTAATATCATTAATCATCAAATAAAAAGTGACTAATACTTTTTGACTCAAATTATACAATTCGATGAATACTCTGAATATGAACTCCACAAACTCTATTGAGAATTGAGTTAATAAGTTCTTTAGATGAATCATTAAAATTTATATCCATTACTAGCTCTATAATATCCTTTGATAGGCCATTAAAATTAAAACCTCGAGATACTTCTATTTTTCTTTGCACTTTTAAGAACGTTTACACTGCCTAACTATATGTGTGAATATGATGGAGTATTCCACATTCTAATTAAAAAATTTATGTGAGCATTTTATAAAGTTTTTCATTTTTTCTCATAGGAGTGGAGACCTTTGATAATCATAAAGATGAGACCTTGCATCATGTTGTTCACCAATATAACATGTAACATTAGATTTGTTCCAAGCACCATATGATATTGATTCAATTATGCCTTCATAAAATTCAAACGATTTTGTTGTGTTGAAGTTTGAATTGAAATTAGGGTTCTCATCACAATTATTTTCCTGAAACGAATATAAGAAAAAATAATATTTAATTCTTTTGTATAATAAGTCGAAAAGTGTCTCATAATATGAGCATATCATTAAAGACAAAACGGTCAAAAAAGTATGAAAAAATGATTCCTTTTGAATCATTAAACTTAATGTTTTATTTAATTAATTTAATTCAATTAGAAACTTATTTCTAATTTATTATTACACTAATAATGTCAATTTAATTAGAAAATTATTTCTAATTATATATATATTGTTTAATTAGAAACTCATTTCTAATATTCAACTTATGAACATAAAAAAAAGTTATGAATATACTAATTTAAATTTAATTAAAAACTTATTTCTAATTAAGATTGTACTATTCAATTTTAAATTTATAATTCACTTCGAAGCTTATTTCTAAGTATCATTAAATACATTCAAATTTTCAATAAATTTACAAACTCATTTTTAAATAAATAATTTATTAGTTGATCTATAAGTCTTAATTTGTATTCTTACTCATCAAATTGTTTAAACCCTCGCCAAAATTCCTTTAAATACAAAGCCAATGTTAACCTAATGCTTAACGTTTATAAAACGTATATAAATATGCCTACATCAATTTTATACAAGTTGTAATATGTAGATAAGCTATTAAGAGTTCTGTCTTTAACAACATATGTCAAAGGAACAGGTCTCTAAATTAGCCAAATCCAAATAAAACAATATATGTATATATATTCTTAATGGACTTAAATTAAGATTGGGCCCCAATAATCCTATGGGTTTAGCCCACAATAAGTTAAACAAAACTTAATTATTTCATATTCAGAATAAGCTTATTCTTATGTCCAAACAATTGTTATTCTATCTTTAGGTTCCAGTTACTCTAGCAACCAAACACCTATCATCTTGTTATTTTGAAAACCCTAGCCACCTCTGTTTACAGAAATTACGTAACCAGGACAGCCACAGTCAAACCGTTGCCCCAACTATACGCTTCCTGCATTCTCGTCTAGATTGGAGTTTTATGACCTGTTATTACAGATATATGGAGATGTGGAGAAGATGTTACGTATATCACAGAACTATGTACATAAGAAGATAATGACCACTACAAAGTACAACCTAAACCAATCGTATGTAATAGTGGCGGTGGCTTAGGTGACTGTCTATAAAAAATTGCTAGAGTGATTTCAGTGGCTACGATGAGTATAACGTTTCGATAGGGGAAAGTTTTAAGTTTGTTTCATTTGATGACTTCGCCATTTTCATTTGAGCAATACAACTTACAAATCATGGTGAAAATTTTAATACTCCATGCAATTATCTCTTAAAATTTAAACTTACATAAAAATAATTAATTTAAATTTGACTTATTAATTTTACATTAAATTGAATTGAATTAAACTCAATATAAAGGTGATAATAATATTATATACTAAATATTGATATAAAAAGGGACATAAATATCATGTCTATAAAAAAATAATTAATGTAATATAATTAAAGATAAGAAATTTAAAAGTATTTAATTTTTTGAAAATTTTATTTTCATATTAAATATTTTAAAATTTTAATTTAATGACTAACTTTTTTAAAATTTGTATAAATTAAGTCAAATTTACATCTCTATCTTTGTCTCTATCTCTATCTCTATCTCTTTGAGTAATTTATAATAACTTTTAGATATAATAGTCTTTTAGGATCTTAATTTCTTAGTTGCTGAAACAAAAGCGTTTTTAAAATCAGCTAATTGAGTTCAATTCACCAACTCAATCAGCTAATTATCAAACATAATTATTAGCGATTTGACATGGTCAAATAGTGAAAATCTTTTGATCCACCCAAAAATGGCTAATAAGTCATTTACCAAATAAGGCCATTATTTCAGATAATCTATTAAAATATCAATTTTTTGAAATTATAAAATAACTCCTCAATTTTATAAAATTATAAAATAATCCTTTAATATATTATATTATATAATTTTTAACTTTATTTGAACTCTTGTCTCAATTATTTTTTGTACACTCATGTGCATTTGTTTTAAATATATTTTGATCATGTATATTTACATTTTTATCATTTTCTATTTATATTGTTTTAATTTTAATTTTCTATTTAACTTTTTCAATTTTAATTTATTTTAATTATGAATATTTTTCATAATAAAAATATTTAGTGACTAATTTATTTAATTAGGATTTTTCGCTTTTATTTATTTTAATTTGGGGTCAATTAGATTTATTTATTACTTTTTTATTTAAAATTTGAACATATTAAAATTAAAATAGATAAAAAGAGCAATTAAGTAATTTTTAATATTTTAAATATTTTTCTAGAATTTTTTCTTGGAGGGAAAGAAGTTACAAGGAAGCTTAAAGAAATTTTCTTTAACTAATTAATTAATTTTAAAAGGACAAAAATGATTGAGGTAGAAAATTAGTTGTAACATGAAAAATAAAAGAGTTAACAATAAAACATTGGCCATTGGAACAAGAAGAGAGACAACTAAAGACTTTCGTATTTTTCTTTGCCTTTATGAATCCTAAAATAAAAGATAAATGTAAAAATTATGAAAAGAGGATTAAAAAAATCCTAAGCTTCTTTCTCTTTTATTTTAAGGAAGAGAGACTAGAAGAACCAAGGAGGAAAAACTAACAACTATGGTTAAGAGTTTTTTTGAAAGTTTAGTCCCTAAAACTTTTTAATTTTTATTTTAATCCTACAAATGGCTGGCATTTTCATTATCAATCAGTACGAGCTATTACTCGTCGATACTGTATCCTGGTATGATAACTAAGTCTTAACTACCATTTTTTGACTAGTATAATGCATATTAGTTGGTGCTGATCGGAATAATACGATACTCATAACTTTGCTTAAAAGGTTTAAAAAGTACCTTAGATATCAAAGTGAAGGAGTCAAATCTCATGGATTTGAAAGAGAAGAGATATAAATAATGTGAAAATATATGAATGATCCCTTAAAAGTTTTTATTGAACTAAAGGGCTTTCAATAAATGTTTTGATGATAATAAAATATAATTACAACTAATGAGTTTATTATTTTGATGAAAAGGAATATGAGAACAAAATAAATTCATAAACTCAAAAAGATAGCTCGTAAAGTTGATAAAGAAAAGTTAAAATTTGCAACTGATAAAATGAATATTAAACTAAGAAAAAAAAGAAGATCAAGACTTGTCAAGGTCATTTTTTAGTTTATAATGTTAATTGTAATCTCATTTAATTATTTTCATGTTCTAAAAAACTCACCATGTGTAAACATTTTATTTCACTTTAGCAAATAAGTCTTTCATCTATCAAGAGGCATGGAAGTTTTTGGTTTTTAATACAAAAGCCTCTTGATCTTTCAAACAAACTTTAGGAAACATTTCGGGGAGTGTTTAAATCATAAATATATTAAAAATTGAGTTTGAGCATTTAAAGTTATTTAAATCATGTTTTGGGCCGATTAGTCATCCTGTATGAATTAGTGGTGGACTAATATGAGTTGATGTTATTAAATTTGATGTACTATAAGTTTGTTATAATATTAGTTAATGTATTGGTCGATCAATATTCCTACAGATCGAGTAGTATCTCAATGATTAGTAAATTTGGTGCTTTTATTGCACATTGTTCGACTAATATACTACACCAGTCAATTAGTCTGCAAATAGTCCTTGTAACAACTTATTATTGGCTCCAATAATTAGAAGAAGTCCTAAAAAATTGTAAATAGTATTTTATCATTGTTTTTAGCATCAATAAGCATTTAAATGCCTTTTACAAGTATTTGTAACTATTTTTTAACAATTTAAGCATTTACTATCTCATTTTGAGTGAATGAGACTTTTTTATAGTGTCAAAATTATCAAGTGAGCAAATTTAAGTTGTAAGCTCTTATTGTGTGGTATTTTTTTTCATTGTATTTGGTGTGCTTAAAGTGGTTTTAAGGTTTTTCTTCACCTTGAAAAAAGATTTAAAAAGGGGTTCTTCTTTAGCAAAGTAATAGATTGTACAAGGGTTATTCTTTGCCTTAAAAGAAGAGTTATAGTAAAAATTTAAGAAGAATTTTAGGAGTAAACGTAGGCAAGAATTGTTTGTCAAACCACTATAAATTGATTTACATTTTTCTTCATTTACTCTTCTTCATTATTATTTATAAGCATCATTAATTTATTCATCTTTATTTCATACTTACATTCTTTATAATTTGTGGTAACTATTTTATAATATATTAACTTTTGATTAAAATGTTGTAAATGCCTAATTCCCCCCTCCCCCTCCCTATTTTTCCATGACTTGGCTTCTCTAGTTATTACTATTGTTGCTAAAATTCATTAAAGAGCCTTATCTTTGTTGTCCTTAATTATTCCATGGAAAGTAGGATGGTTTCCTCATCCCTAATTATAGGTGTTAATATAAGAATTACTTTGAGATTGGCTCCCTACAAAAATAACTTGCTCATTTAGTTGTCTCATATTGTAAAGGGCTTGAACTTCATAATTGGGGTGTCATCCACTACAGATGTCACAACTCATCACATATGTAGTTAAGTTACCAATCTCCTATTGTCAATCTTTACACTCAAAGCTTCCAACTTCGCCTCTAATGTTATCACCACATCTACATTATTGATGCCACCAAAATTTGAATTCAGCCTCTAATTCCCATACTGGTATTTATTTATGGCATTATTGTAATTGAGCTCTTATAGTTATTTAAGAGTTTTAAAGTTGAAAGTTTCACCCAAAGATGTATCAATCAAATACTTAGATGGATAACTCAACCCTTTATGAAATGTTTGCATTTGCAATCCTAAATCGTGTCTACAGTGGGGGGAAATTTCTCAATAGCTTCTTCCATCTCCCCCACACCTTATATAACATTTCATTCTCTAATTATTGAAAGGAGAGGACATCATTTCTAAGTCTTGTTGTTTATGCTAAAGGAAAATACATGGCTGAAAACTTCTCTACAAGCCCATTCTAGGTGGTAATGGATTCAAAACCAAAGACTTCAACCACAATTATGCTCTATCTCTCAATGCAAAATGGAATATCATTAACCAAATAGCATCCTCCAAAGCTCTGTTAATCTTAGAAGTATCATAGATCTCCATAAAGTTAGCAATGTGTGCATTTGGATCCTTATCAAGTAAGTTATTAAGCTGCATAAGTTGTTGACCCATTTTAATCATATTAAAGTTGATATCAAAATTATTTATCTCTATAATCTACTTTATATTTGTAAGCATACAAAGTCTATTACAAAAAGTTTATTAAACTGGAGTGATTTTAGAGTATCAATTCCACAAAAAACTTGTCGCTAAATTTATTAATCCTAATTAAATAAGAAAACTAAATAAAATAAAGAGTTGATTTAAGAGATTGTTATTACTAAACTAAAAAAAACAATTAAGATAAACTATTAGTAAGAAAAATGTTAGAGCTTCCAGGTTCACTGATATGGAATTATAAGTATTAAATAAAATGGATTATCTAGGTTGAAATAAAAATTAACCTAAATATCTATGTCCTTCTTCTATGCATACAAGAAATCTAATTAAATAACTACCACTTATCAATATGTAGTTCAAACTAATCAAACTCACTAAACATATTTAATCTATATGGTTACTATAAAAGTCTAGGATACCATTGTTCTTTAGTGCTAAAGTGTAGACAAGTCTAAAATTGATCTAGGATCAACTTCATCATCGATCTTGCTTTGCTTCTCAATTTCTCAAACCTCTGTGAAAGATAGGAACCTATTGTCTTAACAAGTCCAGTTCCCATTATCTCAATAAGTCTACTTCCTATTGTGCTCTACTCCACCAACTTCTCTACTTTATTGACATTTTCAAATTAAATTAGCTTTTGGAGGCTTTTGCAAAGATTTTTATCCATCTTCTTATCTTCAAAATAAGTATAAGATCTCATCAATATTATGGAGAAAGTTAAATCAAATTTCATGTTATTTTCTTAAATCCATCACCTATAAGACAAAAACATAATAAAATCCATAATAAACATATTATAAAAGTGTTAAATTCAAATTAAACTAACCCTAAATAACAAGTAAAATATTGACCTATTGAATTCTCTAATACTTAACTCATCGCTTATCCTCCAGAAAATAAAGTCCAGCTACTAACCTAAACTAAACAAACTAAAGCAAGAAACTACTAATCTAGACTAAACAAACTAAAGCAAAAACAATTATACTTTTATAGGTGTACAATGAAATTTAGCATATGCCACAAACCTTTAAAGCCCTAAGTGTTCCTAATGGACTTATTAGTTAGCTCCATAGTTAATAACACAATCTACATAAACTCAAGTTCCAAAGAATTGTAAACATTTAATATGTAATATTTCATAAGCAAATCACATTACAAATAAGATACTTCCTTTGTCATGTTCAAATATCATGAATTGACAGGTCTTCGTAAGATATTACTCATTTGTACAAGTGTTTAAAATTTAGATAAAGTGAACTTGCCATAAGTTTAAAAATTATTTAATCTCCACAACTTAAGGAGATATGTGCAAGCCAAAATCAAAAGGATTTTGAATAAGCTTAAATAGGCTAATAAAGGGAAGTTAATAGAAGAAACAAAAATATTCATAATTAGTAGAGCAATGACAAATAAATTAAAAGAAACAAATAAATCAATACTTACCCCACTAACTCCTTATGTTCTTGCGGCCACATTTTTTTCTTCATTCTTTTTAATTACAAGAATCATGCCAATCAATTTTCAAATCCTAAGTGCCCTTATCATTTTAATACTTGTACAAATCTAACATGTAATCACAAAAAAATGAAATTCAAGTTTTAGAAATTTAAAATTAAAATAAGGTATTCCATAAAAGAAACGAAGAATTATTGTATGAAGGCTCAATTCTTCACAGGATCACTAAAGTCAAATAAACAGAAGCACTTTACAAATTCAATTGAATAGCATTCATAAAGTCAAAAATTGCATATCATTGATTTAATCATATTATGCATCTAATTTTTAACAACTAATCTTAACAATAAATCATGCAATTAACGTAAAGTAACTAATTAGAACCTAAACACGTAACCTAAAACAAAAGCTAAAAACACAAACACATTTTAAAATTTTGAAATTTTTTATAAAATTGGATCAAATCCAATTCCACCCGCAATGCACACATAAAGAGAAACTTAGAATGATATTATACTTAATGTTGTGCATTAATAGTACCTAGCAAAATGATCAAGAAAACTCCTAACAAACTTGGATAAGACTAATGCAAACACACTTCATAATTGACATCAATTTAGTTCTATAACTTTAAAGTGTTCATTTTCTTATAAGACTGGCGCCAAATATATCTCCCATACTAATGCTAATTTTATTATATATACAAACACCCATACACTAGTTCCTACCCTTCTTCCATAATTGGTGTTAGTTATGCTGTAAGAGCCCCAATTTATAACCAAAACTAATATCTTCCTTCTTCTTTATGCTAAACTTCATCACCAATGACCTTTAGCCTATGAAATATGATATATATGCATGTATTAACATATAAAATGCAAAAACTTTAACTTTAACACTTCAAACCAAAATTAACAAAACGACTATATCAATTTTCACAAAACTATTACAAAATTTTAAGAATTTTAACACTATTGCATCACCCTTAATGACTAATAAATAGAATACTAAAGTAAATCAAATAGGTAATTACGGTCAAGAATCCTCTCCTAATTATATCAAAGTTTGGTAAGGTAAAACTGCAAGAATGACCATGATGTAATTAGCTATAGAAAAAAATTCAACTCAATATTAGTCAACAATAAAACTAACAAACTATAAGAACTTACGGTTAGAATATTACGTTGTCTCCCAACAAGCACTTCTTTATAATTATTGTAAATAGAATGAATCACTGAGTGGAGGGTAGTCATTAAAAGAAATTGTGTGCATGCCATCCATACTATCATTCTCAAGATAAAGCTTCAATCATTACTTATTGACCATAAATGGCCTCCCGTCTATACTTTTAATTCTAATTGCACCATAAAGTTGCATTCACTACAACGAATGGTTCAAAACATTTAAACTTCAATTTTCCCTATAAGTAAGATAAAATAGGAATTAAAAAGTAAAACCTTCTTTCCCACTTTAAATTTTCTCCTTATGATATATTATCCATGAAATTTTGCATTGTTCCTTATAAATTTGGGCATTCTTAAAAGAATTTGTTTGGGACTCATCTAACTTATTCAATTAGAGTAGCCTCTTTTCACCAATTAAAATAAGGTTATAATTGTGTTTCTTTATCACCAATAAAGCCTTATGCTCAATCTCAATTGGAATGTAAAAAGATTTTCCATATACTAATCTATAAAAGGAATGCCCAAATAAGTCTTACAAGTTATCCTATAAACCCAAAGAGCATCATCAAATTTCAATGCCTAATCTCTCTTAGAAATATTAATTGTTTTCTCCAAAATCTGCTTAAGCTCTCGATTAGATACCTCTACTTAACCACTTGCTTTGAGGATGACAAGTAGTTGAGGTTTTGAAGATACAACATTCTTCCTTAAAAGTGACATGAACTTAAAATTTTGGAATTGGATCATTGTCACTAATGATCACTCGAGGTACACTAATACCTGAGATATTCCTTTTCGTGAATTTCACTATAATTGCTTCGATGTTATTAAACAAATATACTGCCTTCACCCACTTTGAAGCATAGTCAACTGCTACTAGAATGTAAGTATTACCTTATGAATAAGGATAAGGTCTCATAAAATTAATGCCCCATATGTAAAATAGCTCTACTTCTACAATCATATTATAAGGCATCTTATGTTATATAAAAATATTTCCTATTCGATGGCATCTGTCACATGTCAACACAAAGATCCTAGAATCCTTAAATAATGTAGGCTAATAAAACCTATATTGTAGGACGTTAACAATAGTCTTATCAGCACCTTGATGTCCCTCATAAAGGGGTGAGTGATAATGAAGTAAAATATGTCTCATCTCCTCTTTAGTTACATATCATCATATAATCCCATCAAAACACCTTCAAAATAGAAAAGGATCATCCTAATGGTAGAATATAACATCAGACATGAATATTTTCTTCTAATGGTAGGGAAGAACTTTTTAGAATAATCCCTAATGCAACAAACCACAACCAGAATTTAAAATGTTAAGCATGCTCTGAAGTTTAGATTGGCCTAATATGAAAACATAAAAATGGTTAGTGATAATGTTGATGATGGAAGATCAAATAAAATAATTGATAAGGACTTTATATCCAATCCATCTTTCACTTGAAGTTATTAGAAAAAATTACATATCAAGCTTCAAGAGCTTTATCAAATAAATTAGTTGACTATATTCTGTAAGGTTCATTATATTTAGACAATGTTTATGTTATATAATCATTATTTATTGAACTAAGTTGTAATGAACTATATGAATTATGTTCATTTATATATGTCAAGCTTGACATTATTCAATTTATCAAAACATATTTATGAAATTTTACTTGACAGTTCTTCTTAAGTACAATGATTAATATTCAGTTTTTATACAAATGATGATTGAGAACATACATAATCTTTCAATTTCATAGACAATTAGAATATGATTATTCACTATAGGTATATATGACATCACATTGATGTGCACATATATTATTTGTTTCTTTTTGTAGAAACTTCATG
>JAOTJB010345535.1:0-12178 GCA_027123815.1 Erythroxylum minutifolium
ATGTGTAATAAAAATAAAAATTTTACAATGATTATTTAATAATAGATATAATATGAAAAGACAATAATATTTAATAACGTATTTTTTAAAATCATATTTAAAAAATATAATAATTTATTAAACACAAAAATAATATTTGAAATTACTATAAATTCCTTTAAATTACTACAAATTCCTCGTAATCCCTTCCACTTCCTACTTCTCATCAATCTAATATATACTATAATGCTTATTATAAAAAAAAAAGGCTATAATGCTCACTTAATTATACTATGTTACTCTCCAATTAAGGGTTCATTAGCAACAACTACTGATTACTAATGATTCTTTACATTAGCCAAAGGTTAATGGGTATGGATATTGAAAAAAGGGACTCATGAAAGGGATAGATAATTACAACATTATTATTGCTACATATTTTTAATAAACATAAATCGATTCGTATTTTATATATTTTATTTTATATAAATATTTTTGTATAATTTATAAATAATTTTATCTTACATTTTACTATAAATGATTATGCTATAATTTATAATTTCTGAATTTTATAAAATACAACTACAATTTTTTGAAATTGTCTTAAAATATAAAATAAAAAATTTAAAAATATATTACACGATTGGGCTAACTGAGGCCCGACGGGCTGCCAGTGGTCCGGGGGGGCTGGCAGAGCCAGCCCATGGGCCTACCCACGGGCTGGCTAGCTACGACCCGACCACGACCTAAGTACCGTTTTGGCCCGTCCTGGCCATAGGCTAAGCCTGCCCGTTTTAGATTTTGGCCGAGCTAGGCTGGGCCGGGCGATAGCCCAGCCCATTGACATCCTTAGTAATAAGAAGAAGGTGGTTTATGATTTTCTTTTCAGAAAGAAATATTATCTAGTAATTCTCCTAAAAAGAAAAATAAAGGCCAGTTCATGCAAGTAAAGACTTAGGCCCTTTGACAAAAACAAGGATTTAATTTTTAATCACTCATATAACTTTAATGGTAGGATTACTTTAGTTTTCAACACATTTAATGTGAGGATTATCCAAAAAAATGTTTTTGATCATTTCATCTCTGTCTCCCTATGTTTCATCCCTAATCTAATCACTATTTGTTTTACCTTTAAATATGTTGCTAACAATGCATTTCAGAGAACCCCTCTTTGGAATGATTTGAAATATTTTCACTCAAGCATCAATAGCCCTTCTACGCTTATAGGTGATTTCAATAGTACCTTATTCTATTAGGACACAAAGGGTAATAACCATAGTCATAATTATGCAAGCTCAAAATTTAGGAATTGCATGATATTAGGACTATTGATGTTCTATATACTAGAAACTAATGTCTTTAGAGTAGCAAGCAAGAAGGGGAATAGTTGATACAAAGGAAACTTGATAGAGCTCTTATTAACTCTCAATAGATGTTTGCATTTTCCTTAAATATTGCCCAATTTAGTAACAATCTTTTGTCTGACCATTTCCCTATTAAAATTCTCAAGCTAGTTGTTCATAAGTTTGAAAACTCATCTTTTAGTTTCAAAATTTTCTTCATAAACTTAAAGGGATATAAGGAAGTAGTGGTAAAAGGTATGTCTCTTAATGTTTAAGGATTCAAAGTTTTTAAATGTGTTAAAAAAACTATAGCTAAAGACTCTCAATAAGAGGAGAATTAGCAACATCACTAGTTTGGCTATTTAATTCTCCAAATATTCACTCAATAAGATACATAATAACTTGTACCTAAGTCCATCTTATAAGGAGCATAAAAAACAAAGAAAAGCTTGCTTTGAATAACTACACCTAAACTTTGGAAGCTTAACTCACTATTAATGTAGAAATCAAAAGTCTAATGGTTAAAAGAGGGAGAGAAGAATACTTCTTATTTTCACAATGCCATATTAGATAGAAGAAACAACAATACGATTTATTAATTAAAGACAATGAGGGAAACAACTGCTAGGAACAAGAAGAGTTAAAAGAGATAGGCCTAAATGATTTTTCAAGTACAATACGTGTTCTTCTGTACAAGGAATAAAGGAATTTATTCAAGATATAATCTTTATTAAATAAGCTAATACCTTATGCTATGCTTTCAATAGGGTAGATTTTAAAAAAGATTTATTCAACCTCATTTGTTACAAAGCACCAGGACTATATCGGTTCAATGCTCTATTTTTCATAAAACTTTAAATCTAGTAGGAGATCATGTCTCAAATTTAATACTAAAGTTCTCTAAAAAAGGAAAATACTAATGGAAATCAACAAAACACACATATGTCTAATCCCTAAGGTGCCTAACCTATGAACATCCGTAGAACTTATGCCTATATCTTGTTACAACACACTCTCGATCGAAGATGTTGGCCGCTATTTTGAAATAAACTTTTGAAATCATCATAAGCCCAACTTAAGGTGACTTGTTTAGAGCAGATGAATAAGGGACAACATACTTATTACATAAGACCTATTCATGAACTATAATAAAAAGAAATTAAATAAAAGTTGTGTAATGAAAATAAACTTTAACAATACCTTTTGACATTGTGAATTAAAAATTCATACTTGACAGTCTAAAGGCCTTTACATTTCCACCACTCTTCAATAATTGGATCAAGAAATACGTGACAATCACATTATTTAGTATCATACTTAATAGTAAGCCTACAAAGATCAATAAGGGAGTTAAAGGTTTAAAATAAGGTTACCCCTATCTCCCTGCTTATTCATATTATATATAGAAGTTCTCATAAGACTTATTAAACCCAACACAAATTAGAATGTCATTTTTGTATTTTACCATAAATGCAAGAAGCTACAACTAGTTAATCTTTCATTTCTAAATGATCTATTGTTATTAAGTGGGGCTAACTCTCAATATGTTCAGATGCTCATGAATTCTCTTCACACTTATAGAGATCAATAACAGAAACAATCATCTTTTTATTATACTTGGAGCTAATTATATTTTAGAGAGCATTTTTAGGTGCAAAGCCTCTAATAACCACCAAAAGGCTAAAATTCAGGGATTGACACCTACTCTTTGATTTAATTTATAAAAAAATTAATAGTTGGCTTAATAAAAACCTCTCATATGTAGATATTCTTCAATTGATTTTATTCATTCTTAATAATCTCCACATTTATTAATGCTTAAATCTAATGCTACTTAGGAACTTGATAAAATTAATAGACAAAATCCTTAAAAACTCCCTTTAGGAAAGAATAGTGACTATAGAAGTTAATGCCAAACTTAGTTAGATTGACATATGTACCCTAAAAGAAGAAAGGAGAATGGGTATCATCTTTATAAAGTACAGAAAAATCTATTCTTGGCTTAGAGGATATGTAGTTTATTTAATGATAATCAATCTCTTTAATTTTAATGGATATACACTTACTTCTTGATGCATACAAGTTTTTGGACAATCAAACCTAGAAATTCATTGTCTTGAACCTTATAAGAATTTTTATGTTTGTAAAAGAAGATCATTATGTAAATGAAAAACATTATGGAGAATGATGTTATCACTTAGTTCAAGAAAGATAATCAAAGTTAAATTGGTATTTTACACTCATATTAAATATGAGAAGACTAAGAAACTTAATTTCTAATCAAGCAAAAGTGAAAGAAATCATTATAAAGGATCAATAGAACTGTCAATTTAGAGGACTATATTTATTATAGAATATTATCCACCTTGTATTCCTAACTCTAGTATAAATGACATTATAATCTAGTTGAGGCATAATTTAATGCGATTAACTAACAAAATCTATCTTTAGTTGTTTAGAGAACCAACTAATAAAGTGAATTGGAATCAACTAGTTTGGTTTAACTTTAATCTGCCTAGAGATTCCTCTATCATACTATTAGTTATCAAAAGAAGAATAAGAACACTAGATACAATCTAGACACAATTAAGCAATCTTAGTTGCAATGTCTATAACAAAACCTATTAATGAACTATAATAAAAATACATCGAATAGAAGTTGTGTAATGAAAATAGACTTTAATAATACTTTTTGACATTGTGAATTAGAAACTCATACTTGACAATCTAGAGGCTCACTCTTTAATAACTGGATCGAGAAATATGTGACAATCATATCATTTAGTATCATATTTAATTGTAAGCTTACAAAAATCAATAAGGGAGCTAAGGGTTTAAGATAAGGTTATCCCCTATCTTCCTACTTATTCACATTATATATAGAGGTTCTCATAAGTCTTATTGAACATAACACAAGTTAGATTGGCATCTTTGTCTTTTACCTTAAACGTAAGAAGTTACAACTAATTAATCTTTCATTTCTAAATGATCTATTGCTCTTGAGTGGGGCTAACTCTCAATATGTCTAGATACTCATGAATTCTCTTCACACTTATAAGAATTCATCTATTATAAAGATTAATAACAAAAATAGTCATCTTTTTATCATAGAAGGAGCTAATTATGTTTTAGAGAGCATTCTAGGTGTAAGGCTACAAATCAAAGAACTTCCTTTCACATAGTTGGGAATTCTAATAACCATTAAAAGGCTCAAATTTAGGGACTGTCAACTACTCTTTGATTCAGTTTATAAAAGAATTAGTAATTGGCTTAATAGAAAACTCTCATATACAGATATGATTCAATTGTTTTTATTTAGTCTTAATAATCTCCATATTTATTAATGCTTACATGTAATGCTACTTAGGAACTTGATATAATTAATAGAAAAAATCCTTAAAAACTCCTTTTGGGAAAGAGTAGTGACTAAGGTAGTTGATGTTAAAGTTAGTTAGATTAGGATATATACTATAAAAGAAGAAAGGAATGTGCATCATCTTTATCAAGTATAAAAACAATCTATTATTGGCTTTAGGATTTGGAGTTCATTTAATGATAATCAATTTCTTTAAGTTTGATGGTTGCAAATTTACTTCTTGGTGCATATAATTTTTTGAAAAATCAAACCTAGAAATTCTCTCTCATGAACCTTAGAACAATTTTATGTTTGTAAGAGAAGATCATTATGTAATGAAAAACATTATGGAGAATGATCTTAACACTTAGTTCAAGAAAGATAACTGGAGTTAAATTTGTCTTTTACACTTAGATTCAAATATAAAATGACTAAGAAACTTAACTTTTAATCAAGAAAAGGTGAAAAAAATCATTGTAAAGGATCAATAGAATTGTAAATTTAGAGGACTATCTTTATTGTAGAACATTATCCAATTTATAATCTTAACCCCATCATAAATGACATTATAATCTACGTTAAGCATACTTTAATGAGATTTAGTTATAAAATCTATCTTCTGTTGTTTAGAGGACTAACTACTATAGTGAATTGGAATCAACTAGTTTGGTTTAGCTTTAATATACCTAAAGATTCCTTTGTCACATTATTGGTTATCAAAAGGAGAATAAGAACACTAGACAGAGTCCAAATACAATTAAGCAATCTTAGTTTAAATCTCTATAACTAAAGAATTAAATCTATCAATCAATTATTCTTTAGTTGCCTTACTCCTTGATCATTAGCATAAAATCTAGATAAGATATAATATCAATTACGCTGACACAGATTGGATGAGAATCATAAAATGGTTGAGTAGGATTAAATATCCTAACAAAGGTGACTTGACTCTATACTTATTATCACTAAATTATTGTGTTTATGCACTTTGGAGAGAGTGGAATGCTAAGGTATTAAAGAACTAAGGCTAGAATTGCCACATGTGGACTTCCAATATAATACACCTTATTAAAGAAATGAGTGTAACTAATCATATCAACCTTAACATCAACAGAGAATTAGCACTCATATGGGGCTTGCCAAATGGATTAAGCTGAGGAAGCAGTAAGGAAGCAAAAATGGATAACACAAGTTTAGAGCAAGGCTAAATTAAAGATGAATGCATGTTTCTAAGCTAGCAGCAAAAAACTAAGAAATCAATCCAAGTAATAGCAAAGACATAATCAAGATTCAACATTTTCCTAGAGGATTGACTATATTATAGAGAGTAATGACAGGGAGAAATGAATTTAAACCTTGATTATGACACTTTGAAGGATATTAAAAGGATTCTAAATTGTTTTAAAATATACTATAATTTTAGATTTTGTTAGAATGGAACAACTTTTAGCCTATAACTCTAATGGAGATAAATTTTCAATTTAGTATGATTTAGATTTGAAAAACATTAATAAATGATTCAATATGACATTAGCTAAAAGAGTTTTGGGATTAGCTACACTTAGTTTCCTTGATAGTGTCCTTGCCCTTATATAGTCTCCTTTACAGAGTCCTTAAAATGTTGTTATGCTTAACTATAAAAGCGATGTACATTCCATTTGTTTCCTATCTCTAAGCTTATATGAATTTATGATCCCCTATCATAATTTGTTCCTATGCGTAGATTAAAGTGTTCTAAGTCATTTTTAAAATGTTTTTCTTAATATCTTTGAATATTCTTATAATCTTTTCTTACTAAATTGCATATACTAAGAAAACAAATGCAATTTATATGTAATTTGAAAGACTATACAACCACTATATTTTAAATGGTCCAATTTTCCTACCCATTCTATGACATCCTTCCAGTTATCTTCTTCATAGTATAATTTAAAATTTTTTTGGATTAGAGCCTAAATAGTAGTTGTGAATTAGCATGTTAAGAATAAGTGACTAATATTTTCAATCTTTTAATTGCAAAGCTTGTAATTAAAGTTGAGGTTTAGCGTTGCAACCTCTCTTAATTTCCATAATTTTGAGTTTATTCTTAATATCTAACCATAACATAAATGAGGTTTTAGGTAAATTATGCTCAAACCATACTAGTCTAAACCATGACACCTTTTAAAGTTTTGATATCCCTTGACATATTTTATTCATAAACTTCTTTAAGGGATGCTTCAATCATATGTCTGAATCCTCTATATATAAGTTTGGTTGGTTTCTTGATAAGCTTTTCGTGAGGATAGACAATCCCCATAATTAGAAACCACTCATTCCTTTAGATAATTTCTTTAACTTTGGCCTAATTTGTTACCATTTGTCTTAAACTAGAAAGTTCAAGTATTTTAAAAAGGGGACCTAGCTCATTCTAATTATTACACTAAAACCAGGTTGAGTTCTAATTACCTATTTTTATTTTTCACATATTATCCATGATGCCCCTTATATTTAGGAGTTGAAGCTTAGTCTATGAAGCAGTTTTGTTTTTTCAAAGACTTTACCTTTTATATATATCAAGTATGTATCCGTTTGATCTAAATAGCCTTTTTGTTTATGAAAATTCTCTATATTCAGCACCTTGTTTATTATTTTGATTAGGGTTATACCTAAACCTCTTTCCATCTTAGGAAAACAAACATCAATCCATCTCACAATAGCTTTTGAAGCATTAAAAGCTTCCCCAGGCCACAAAAAATTTAATATTTTTTATGTAGCTTTTATAAAGTTAAAGGTGTAAATCACACCTAAACATTTTGTAAAAGTCTAAGTAAACTCCTACCATTATCTATGGTATCATATTACACCTTTAAATTTTCAAAGTAGTATATATAGCAACCTGAACTTTAATAAGGTAAGGATTTTTCCAATTCCTAACATTTAGACCATCATTTTAGCCTATATGGTGTCACCTTTGGATAATTTTGACCTATCAAATACTGAAGTAATCTTAAAAATGGATTCTTAAGACATTAGTTAATGGTGTTATTTTCACTTCAATGTTTCATAGAAGGTTTAAATAAGTCCATACCATTATATCTATTATCACTTTTGCACCCTACTCAGGGTATAATTAGTACCATTTTAGTGAAGTTAGGGTGTAAAATGGTACCAAAGATAATGATAAGCACTTGCCTAGACTTTTTGTGAAACATTAAGGTGCAAATCACACCTTCGATCTTTTATAAGGTTCTTATAGAGGATGATATATAAGGTCCAATACATACGTAAAATTATTAAGCATAGAAGAAATAAGTTTCATAATTTACAAAAGAGAGTCTCTTGTTATTATAGTGACTAATTCTATTATGTGTTAAATTTCAATCTTTTGGTGGTTATTAGCATGCATAGTTATTTAAAAGAAGGTTACCTGATACTTGACCCTAAAATAATGAAAAACCATTATGTTGCATGTGTTCCTCATATTAAGTGGTTTTTGTCACGATTGATTGATAACTCGAGAGCATATTAAACACTTACGTTGAATTCATTAAGGTCTTGATAGCTCCACTTAGAAGCAATAAGTTATCCGTAACTGACAAGTTGAATATCTTTGTTTCTTAAATTTTTTGAAATGATAATTTGCCATCATGCTTAATATCATGATTTTTCAATATGGTATGAACCTCAATACAAAGTGCACAAAGATAAAAAGGATAAAGGATCACTTTATGCTCTTTAGCTCCTTGGATTAGCTTGTTTGTCTCACTATTAATGAGAATGTTGCAAGTTATTATGGTTATACATTTCTTAGTCCACATCATATGTTGGATTGGAAATCTAAATGCTTCTAATGGATAGAGAATGAAGTTTCAACATATAGATCTAAAAACTTTGTGAAAATCAATATTTATACCACAACTTTTGAGAGTTGTTTTCTTATGATAGTTCTTAAACATCTTATGTTCCATTAGTATGTCATCATCTATTTTCTTGCTTGTATAAAATACCATTTATATGGATTGATGATGGAGTTTATTACATCTTTCATCTTAGAAGCCATTAATTTGGAGATAATTTTGTATATAGTACTGCAACAAGATATAGACCTAAAATCATTCAAGGAGATTAACCAAGGATCTTTAGTATTAGGCTAAAGTAGGATTTCTTAACTTCCTTCAGCATCTTCTTAATGGAGGAAAATTCCAAAATGGAGTTAGAGACTTACTCTTTGACTAGGTGCCATGATTTCTAAAAGAAGAAAACACTTAGACCATCAAAACATGAGGCCATGTTTGATTTTAAAGTGTAACACCCCTTATACGAAACCTACAACCATCTACACACATAAAAACCAAATTCTTGTACATACATTCATGGCATACAATTCTATTCATTTATAGGGATTGTCATCACTCATTTATCTATTCAATGATGTACATATACATATTACAAAATTTCGTATCCTTTAACATTATCATTTAAAAGTAGTATTATATATTACATTTATATGGTAATCCAAAAGAGATATTACATACAACTTAAATTCTTAATTGCAAACTATTAAGAAACTAAAATTTCCTTCATTACATATACAACCATTCTTTAATCAAAAGACACATCCAAAGATACTTTTACTTCTAATAGTTGGCCTTGGTCCCTGCAGATCATCCCTATGCCTTACTCCTATTACTTAGACCTATATGGATTAATACTTGTACTAAGCTTGAAATCTTAGTGCAGAAATACTTAGTTTGGATGACCACTCACAAAAATCATCCACCAAGCATACACACATTTATGAATATTGTAAACTTATGTAAACAATGATGGCATAATTAAGCAAAGTACATAATGCAAATATGTTTCAACCATATACCGTAGATTCACATTTATAAGACAAATATTGATTTCTAAAGCTCATCAATACAAATTATTCATTTTATCATGTTGTATCTTTTATTTATATTTGTTTAATTTCCTTTTTATGTTAGGCCTGCACATTCATGTGGGTGTGGATAACAGGATCTGTGGATATCCGAAGATATCAAATTGTGGATACTCGGAGGCATAGAACTATAGATACCTTAAGGTATCAAACTGTAGATACCCGGAGGTGTCGAAATTTGGATACCTGAAGGTATTGAACTGTAGAGACAATATCATCTTGAAATGAAGATACCAGTGGTGTCAAACTGTAACCATATAGACATGCCTATCTATCCATCGCCAAGACAATGAAGCAGGTACTATAACATTTCCTTTAATCATTTGCCAATTTCATAATTAATATATTGACAAATCACATGATATTCATTTGAAAACATAAAATCAGACATGCAAGTCATAACTTATCCCCATTAGGATAGTATTTAAATCACAAGTACTCGAATGATTTATTTTGTATATGTTTTGTTTAGTTATTTTTCTCGAGGTACATTCACTTAATTACAATATATAAATTCCTATACCTCATTTAAGTATAAAACATGTTAAATTGTATTTAATTATCTTCACAAAATTAGTTGTATAGTCATATTACACACATATAAGGAATAAATATGCATACAAATTATCTATGTACATGTAAATTTTCTTTAGCACGTATTGTATCTTAAATTCCAATGCTTAATCACCCAATTCACATATGGTAAGTCATATTTCATTTATTTCTAGGTTTATGAAAAGTTTCATAAACATTCAAAAAGATTCCGATATGATTCCAAAAAAAAGACAGAAGTAGAAAACTCTAAATAGTGCAATTTGGGCTAAGCTCATAGTGGATCTAAAAATAGGCCAACAAATTAGTCCAAAAACAATTTACACGACAATCTCCATTTGTTCCATAATTTTCACATAGTAAAAATTCAATTTAGGCTTTAAGGTCTTTTAAAAATTTGTCTCTCTATATCTCTAGTTTCCATAGCACTAAAAATCAGACCATTTGGACTTCTAAACCATGAGATATACACCAAACATCACAAATTATTCTAATACAGGGGCAACATCTGGTCACCATTTTCAATCTCAATTTCCAATGTCATAAAGCCAGAATCAAGTCTAAGTCTCTTCTATACATTTTTATTTATATGTCTTAAGTTTCATCTCTAATCGGAATCATCCAATTTAAAGGTCTATAGGTCGATTTATGGCCAAACAAATGGAACTGGTTCAGGTGAATTGAGAACCTAAGATAGAATTTCACTAAACGTTACTCTCTCTTGTCATATTCAACCAATTCCATGCAAAGTAACACCAAAAGATCATTCCAGAAACCATTCCATATTCAAATCAATCTTTTTACACATTCAAATATGTACATATACAGAAATTAAGTATAGTTCCAAACCTTGAAATTTGTCAATTAGCTCTTCTTCTAATGCTCTTCGTTCTCTTACCCTTTAGCTTTTCTTGATTCACCAAATAGAACACCAAAAATACATATCTCAATCCCATAACCAACCTCATAATTCCAGCTCTTCATGAGCAAAGCAAGAAAGATAAAGATGAGAAGAAAAACCACAAACTTTTATCTTGATTTTTACCTAGGATTAGCTTGATTCCTTATGCAAAATGATGTGATTAAAGAGATGGAATGGGGAGGAGATGAGAAGAGAAAATTCTGGAGTTAGAACCCTACATACATTTCCCTCTCCCCTCTCTTATAATCCCCTTTTCATGAAGTTTCTAGTCTCAGACACATGTTTCAGTCCCATTGAACCATATGTTAATTTTAGGCAACATTGCACATTTGGTCCTTCTTCTTCCTTTAGTTCCCACATTGGCATATAAAATCATCAATTGATTTCATTCTAGTCCATCTTTCACATATAATTATTCATGTCCATGCCTAAATGAATAAATTACCAATTTACCCCAGTCCTTTAAATTAATTACCACTATGTCCCTTACTATGCTTAGATACACGTAATTTTTTATATTCAGTTGTTAATACGCCCTAGACATACTAGAATGCTTCAAGGGTATATATTAGGGCCTTACATAAGGAGAATAAGGTCTTTTTAATATCAAAGCAGCTAAATGACTTCATGAGAAACTCAGCTTGCTTTCTTATAATTAGGAATGAATGAGTTAAGTATCTACAAAGATGAACAACAAGTAGAGTAAGTTCATAGAGTACTATAGGAATATGTTTGCAACTTGTCATGATATCTTAGGACTTGTTTGGCAATCAGCTGATTGCATTAGCTGTTAGCTGTTAGCTGATAGCTGATTCTATCAGCTGATTTGACCAGCAAATTGCATTAGCTGTTTGTTAAAGATGTTTGGTAAAATTAGCTATTTAGTATTAGCTGTTTATATGTAAAATAACTTATGAGGACATGACTTTAAAAATATTATAAGGGTATGAATATTATATATCTTAATATTTTATTGAATATTCTTATAGGAATTTAGATTTTAGATATTTAATTATAAAAAAGTTAAGTTTATAACTCTAATAAAAAACATAGAACATATAATAATAATAATAATAATAATAATAATAATAATAATAATA
>JAOTJB010345551.1:0-24730 GCA_027123815.1 Erythroxylum minutifolium
CAGCTTGGCGAGAGAGGTCATGGCACACAGGTGGGTCAGCTGGGACTTCAGATTTTGGGATGACCTAGTTAGGAGTTATATTTCTTCCTCTTTCATAGTATTTGTATTAGGGTTGTCTGTATATACAGACTGTACATTTGTTGTATACACTGTTGATTTTGAGTAATGAAAGAGGAAGGATTTTGATTTTAAAAATCTTGTAATTTACAGTTACTGGTTTTATTATTTAAATGTATGTGATGCCATGTGGAGTTCTGTAGTGATTGCACGTAGCGCTCCCTTATTTTAGGATATGTGTCGGAATGACCTACGAGCGTCCCGGTGTGTACCCTAGGGTAATGGCGTGTTACACCAAACATCTTATTAAATAGCTTAACAGCACTCTTATGTGAGGAAATTAAATTAATATCTACTTTGGAGAAGAGAAAAACATCATTAGTAAAATTTAAGCTAACACTTCTTAGCCTTCTGCATCTAGAACATAAGCTGTAAGCTTTATTCCTATCAACTACTCCCTTTAGCAACTTATTGAATACTTACATTACTAGAGAGAATTGATAAAGGGAGATGAGATCCCTTTATTTGTTGCCTCTAGTTGTTTGGATATGCCTGGAGGGTTCACCATCATAAAGAACCTAGAAGAAAAAATGGATATTGATTGAAAAAAATGTTAAAGTTATACCAACAGACTTATGGTGTGAAGGACTTATATTATGAAGAACTAAGTTTTTTGTAATTTTGGTTTTATAAATTTCCATCAATTTTATCACAATTTTTATTATCCCAATCATACCTTAAGCTAAGCCTCACTAAAACCTTGTTATAAGACCTGTCGATTTTTGTTTATAGTTTACTTATAAGTAATGGAGATATGATTTTATTGCAAGCTTATAGTTAAGAATCCTTCTATACATTGATTGATATGATATGATGATTTATAGTATGGATGGACATGTTAAGGTTAATAAGGGATGGATGTTTGTAAGATTGATGATTTGCTTGAGGACAACCAAAGTCTTAAGTGTAGGGATGTTTGATAAATTATTATTTGACTCTATTTATATACCAGCCCCTTAGGGGGTGGTCGAGGTAGCAAAGTGGGGGGCATGGGGTCAAAGCGTCCTGTGTTCGAATCTCCCTACCCACACTCTCTCGATCGAGCCTATCGTACAGGGCTTGCCTAGTGCAAGTACTTGGTTGGCATGATTTGAAGGCTATTATGTCAATCTAGAGGTTTACCCAGTACGGATCCAAAGGATAGCGGCTGCAGGTTCCTCCGTTTGACAAAAAACCTATATTTAATGTGTTTCGCTTGTTATTTAAGAGTTTTATAGTAGTTTTGGTACTTAATTCACTTTAAGTGTGTTTTTAGGTGATAATTGCCATCCTAAACTAAGAGGAGATGTATTTCTGTGAAATTGTACCATGAAATGGAAGAATTGGAGCAATTGCAAAATTACACAACCATGTATAGGGATCGTGTAGGTTTCTATAAATGTGTTGAGTTTTAACAATACAATTCCAGCCTATGTGGGGTTACATGCCTATGTATGTGCCCGTGTAAGTCTCTATGACCGTGTAAAGTCATGATTTTAAGTATTTTTTGATATATACGGTCACTTATATGGCCATATAAGTGATCGTGTATTAGAAACCCTAGTTTTTACTACAAAAGGATATTATTGGAGGCAGATAGAAGGGAGGTAAGATTAGAAGCATTTTTAGTCATAAGAAAAATAAAGAAAAGGCAGTTATGAATGGAGGATGAGGAAGAAATGAAGATTACATCACAAGATCTACCAGAGAGCATCATTCAATCCAAATTGCAAGAAGATTCATTAGATAAAAAAGGGAGATTTAGAATATGAATTCTTTTACTACTATTTTCTCTTCTACATATTTGTTATTAGTTTTGTTTTCTAGGTTTATGAACTAAATTTTTTAGTGCCTAGGTCTGATGAATTCTAAGTTGTGATGATAATATGATTTGATATTTTATTCAATGCAATTTTGTTGATTAATTTATTGCGATTCAATTATGTGGTATAGTTTTGAACTAATATATTTGTAATATTAGTCCATTATTTGATTTCATAGGATTGAGATTGAGAAATCGTTTTGTGTGAATAGATATACCATATTTGGAAGGAGTTGTATGCAAACCTAGAGGTTAAGGTTAAACCTAATCATGAAATTTGCAAATTAGTAAAGCAATTTTAGTGGTTTTAAATAGAAAGATATTTCAATTAATCAATAGAGGTTTAGTTGTTAATAGTCTTAAAAAGATAATAATATAAGATAGGAATTTCCAGGATCTATTAATTAATAATTTAACTGCATGATAAAGGGTTAGTATTTAAGAATTCTTAAGGGATTCATCTCTTATGTACTACTTATTTGATATTAAATTTTTGTAGTATTTTCTTTATCTGAGTTCATTATTGTGTAAATTTTAGTTTAGTTTGTTTTCTTTAATTTTTAACTAAATTCACAATCTGATTCGACTGTTAGATAATAAAAAAGGTTAATATTAGTACTTACAATCCTTGTGGGATCGATCTGTACTTGCCAATACTAGCTACTACTTCACTGGGAACTTGTGGTTAAAACTTATAAATCTTTATAATTAAAATATTTTCAATCAAGTTTTTTATCACTTATTATGCTCGTAACAATTATTTTCAAAAATTTATCATGTATCAACAATTAAAGAAATTTAGACCTTTTCAAAATTTAAGTTTCAACCAATCAAGTAAATGTAAATAACCTTCAGGGTTCAAAATAATAAAAAAGGTTTAAGAAAGATAATTTAAAGGCTAATAATGTGATTATAATCAATGAAAAGGTTAAGTCTCAAAATTGGTTACTCCTAAAGTATAAGATATGGTAAGATAATAAATAAAAAATTGTCTAAAAAAGGTTCAATCTAAATGCCATTATCATTTCAATGCTTATAATTTAACAGTTATGATATCAATAATAATGAATGTAAGTTTTAGAATTATCCAACTATGCATGATAATACACATGAAAGAATAAAAGAGCATGAAATAATTATGTATTTGCTTTTAGGCTCAAAAGCTCCCAAAAATGGTCTTATGTGTGTAAATAATATGCAACTTTCATTTAAATTAATTATCTCAATGATTACTAAAGTATGACTTACAAAAGCAAATTATTCTAACTTCCATCTTTTTGCATACTAATTCAATTCAATAATCAATAACAATCTAAAGAATTTTGGATATATTTTAACAACTAAATGCCCAATTTTGAGCCAAAATTTTTTGGGTTTGATCAATTTAGGGCCAAACACTATAACATGCTCAATTAAGGTCTAAACGTTATTGAGTCTACTCAATGTTAGGCTATTTTGCACAAAAATTGTGCAGTGTCATACATACGTCATTAATATATATAAAAAGACTGTTTGGAGAGATAAGTGGATTTTAAATGCCACATAAAAATACTCAAAATTCACATGGATTTTTAAAAAAGAAAAAACAGAATAATCTGCTCAATTTTACTTAAATTCCTAAATATTCATCCCCTCTCTCTCTCTCATAATTTTACAAAACCTTACTTTTACAATCTATCATCTTACCTCCTTTATGCACCATCGTTATAGATCATCCCTATCCCTCTTGCCAATCTGCCTTCTGGTCTCTGATCAAGGGGTTGTCTTGCCTCTTTCATGCATCATCACTACTAATCACTCTAATCCCTCTTGCTGATACGCCTTATGAAGTAGGTTACCATTAGTTGTATTTTCATGAAATTGGTCAAACTAAGACATAATACAAGATTAGTTTTCAAGTATTCATTGTTAGCATATTCAGAGATTATATTGACATAATGGGAGTGTGGATCATATGATTCTATACATAATGAATGGTTAAGTGTGTACTTATAGTTTTACTAGATCTTATGCAAACAAATATTGTAAAATGGTCAGAAAATGAACCTCAATTGTCAATTTGGGAAAAGAAGCTTTGAGGTTGACTTTGATAAAATTCCAAGAAATGGAAAGCCCATTTCTTGAAAACATGGTCCTTTTAGAATGAAGAATTTGATGTGTAAGTGTTCCGATAGAGATAGAATTTACATGAAGGAAAAACTTCACTTAACAACATCCAATATAGTCTGTTTCTTGCAACACAAATCTTGTTTCAGGCATCAATCCAATGCATCCCTTTGAATTTAACATGAGAATATGAACTCTAGTATGCATGTTCATTATGATGGGCATGCATTTATGGTCTGAAAGTAGTAGATGGGACCAATATTTGAAACTATAGCATAACAGTACTATATTAGTATTGTCTTTCTCCTTTTTTTTTCTAGTTGGCAAATGTATGATCTTGCAGAGTTCCCCTCCATGCAATGTTGGTGGGATCCTATCCATTTGAAGATCAAGATGATCCCAAGAATTTTAGAATCGTAAGTTGTTTAAGCCATCCCATGCTTCTTCTTCTCGTGGCTCTTCTTATGCAGAGGATAATGGTTGTACAGTACAAAATCCCTGACTATGTTCATATGTCTCAAGATTGTAGACATCTACTCTCTCACATATTTGTTGCAAATTCATCTAGGGTAGGTTTCATTCTGCAACTATCAGAATTTGTGTCCGTACATTAGAATTATAGTTAACTAGCAAATGAAACTTGTTATACCCTTTTTGACACAGTTTACTATCCTGTTACTTATCTTGTAGAGATTATCAATTAAAGAAATAAGAAGTCATCCATGATTTTTAAAGAACTTACCAAAGAAGCTTACAAAGTAATCTTAAACTATTTATTATAGAAGAGACAGTAAAAGCTTTTCTCTTTAAGGTGTAGAAGACATCATGAAAATTATGGTGGAGGCAAGAAAAAAGTCACTAGTAACCACATCAGTTAAAGGATTTAGCTAGGGTTGATGCAAAGGTAGAGGAAGAAGATGAGGAAGATGAATATCAGAAGAGAGTGAAGGAGGTCCATGCTAGTGGAGAGTACCATATAAGTCAAAAAGAAGAAGAATGGTTCTTGTTTTTTTCTTTTTTTAATGTGTGTGTACAATAATAGGTAGCAGAATGTGTTAAAGATAAAGAATTAATGCAAATCCAAATAAAGCTAAAGAATTGATGTAACTCCAAACTGGGATTCTTCTTTATTTAATTAAGGACTTAATTTATGATGAATGAAACTAGTATATTTTTATGAATCTTATTTGTTTCTAAGGAATTTCAGAAGCTAGTTTCTCCCAAGTTGATTTTAGGAAATATAAGAAATTAAGAAGAAAAAGAAAAAAGTTTGAAGTAAAGCCCTTAAACTCTACAAACTCCTATATTTAGATGGAGTTTAAAGATTTTAAACCTTAACTTAAAACTAACCTGCAAATGACTTTATGATTTAAATGAGTCCTCTAGTAGATTAGTTTCTCAAGACCAGCTATTGCTAATGGTTATAGATAGAGACATAATTAGATAGAGAAAAGGAAGAACAAGTATACTTCTTTTTTCTTTATTGAAATCTAATCAAATACCGTAATAACATGTAAAAGATTCCACAATCCAAGCTATATTAATATATGTAAGAATATTCTAGTCATAATATCCATTCCCCTTTATCATCTACAGACATTGTATGAAATCAAAATCCAATCTTTCTCAGCATCTAGTGCAATATACGTATATAAAAGATCATATATTCCATAAGGATCATGTTTTAAAGAAAAACTGGAAATGTCACAATTGTAAGTTGGACTAAGGTACGACTTCAATTAGTGAATCACCAATGGTGACTTCTAAGACCAATATAATAAAAACTATTAGCAAAGCTGCTCTACCATTCTAAGTTTCTGTACTTCTGGTCCAAACCCATTGCTATACTATCACCGGAGGAGGAAGCTCTCTGTGCTTCGAGTTGTATGTTGCCAATAACTCCTTTACACTGCCAAGTGGTAACAAAGACTGTAATAAATATTTCAAAAGATCAACCAAATCAAGATAAATAGAAATATAACAGTTTTATTGAAAACAATATCGAAACATAAAAGAATGATGATTTAAGCTGAGTCCATCTAATAAGTCCTTTCCATTTTTCTAAAAGATACTTTTCACGTTACATAAGGGATGGATAGAAACTACAACATTAATATGCTCCATCTATTAATAAATTCATTTCTAGAAGCATGGAGTAGATACATCAATTGTCTAAACTGGAACCAAAAATTGGAGTTAGAGCCTAGAGGTCAACGTCCAACTTATCGAACTTACTAGAATTGAGAAAAAATCATGTAATCTACCTGCACTGCATATCATGCCAATATCCAGCTAATTAAAGCCAAAATGACTTGTGATCCTACAATTTAAATAGTGAACAAAAGTAATCGAAAGAGACAAGGGAATTAGTAATAAGGGAACATATTGGAAAGGTTTACATCATTTTTGGTTCATTCCTACAATTCAATTCCACAATTTTTATCATTGCAAACATATGACATGAGACATTTTTGATCAACTCCAAAATATTTTATAGATTTCATTGTCCCGAATAGACTTAAGTTTCCTTCAGAAGGACGGAAGGCGAATCAGCAAGAGGGATTAGAGTAATTAGTAGTGATGATGTATGAAGGAGGCAAGACGTTTGATCATAAAAGTAGGGTTCTGTAAAATTACAAGAGAGAGGGGGTAAATATTTGTGGATTTAAGTAAAATTAAGGTTCTGTAAAAATTCAGCAGGATATTCTGTTTTTTTCTTTTTTAAAATTCCATATCACTTTTGACTTTTTTTACATGGCGTTTAAAATTCACCTAGCCGTTTAACCGTCAAACTTCCATAAAAAATAGCCTAACATTGAAGAGACTCAATAACATTTAGACCTCAATTAAGCAGGTTATAATTTTTGCCCTAAATTGATCAAACTAAAAAGTTTTCGACCCTAAATTGGCATTAACCGATTTTAACTGACTCAGGATGTCAGTTAACAAGAATTAAAAAAAGCAAAATTACCTTAAGAAATCCCTTCCTCACACTTAAACTTGTACATTATCCCTAATGTACATAATAAAGCACAGATAAATAAAATATCAATAAAACAAAAAATGTAAAAAAGGGTCAAATTTGGTACTGCCCTGAATAATAACAATTATAGAGTCTTGAATTTGATGAAAGGTCTATATTATATTAGATACATCCATCCTGGAAAAAATATAAATAACAAGGGATAAAAAGATAAAAGAAAAAATAATATTAATAATAGAAAACAAGGAAATACTATAACATAATATAGACTTATACTAATAAAAAAATGGAAACAAAAGGAAATAAAAGTGAAACCTATCCTAATTGATGGGTTGCATCCCATACAACGTTTAGTGTTGTTAGCTAGATGTACCCTTCATATTTGCTATTAGCCTGGGTCTATAATTAGTGGCATGCTTCCACCTCTTTCTCCACGTAGTGGTTTATTAGCTTGTGAATAAGCCATACATAGTGGTTTATTAGCTTGTGAATAAGCCACATGTTGGAAAATAATAATAAATACATAATGTATCAAATTAATAAATCCAATTAACTTCATTCATGCCCTTTTTAATAAAAAATTAATAAAATAAGGTACAATAAAAATCCCTAAATCTTCTGTTGACTCGAACAACTTGTCTTATAGGAAGTGGGAACCATCAATGTTTAAGGTGACTACTAGTGATTCATTAGTAATTCCCTTATTTTACTCCTCCTCTTTTTCTACCTCAATCACCTTTATCCATTTTTCTACTTCCTCTTCTAGGACAAAGGCTTCCTCCTCACCCTTTTCTTCAATCATCTTCTGCCACTATTTTTCTTTCACTTTTAAAAGTAGCAGTTTCCTCCTTGTTCTTTTAAAATGCAGCTTTTTTCATAAAGTCAACCTTTGTCTCCTATTCACTCTTAGGCATTAATAAACTCAAATAATGTGTTATATTTAACTCAATATATTCGAGTGAAGAAAATCTCTCTTCGAATTTGTAGTTGCTAGCTTCAAATTTGATAAAGCCTTCCGTTATTAAATCTATAAGATGATCTTCTTACCGCTGTTATTGTAAATATTCAGTTGAAGCATAATTATTACATCCATTAGTGTAAATTTTGATCAACCTTTAATTATAGTTATTCTCATATGGTGCACTCTAATGAGGGTTCTACATGTAATATTAAGGCTCCCACTTTTAGTTTGCTACCTAAAATTCATTATTGTAATGGTTACCCCCATAAATGTCACAACACAGTATAGATATTGGTTGAGCTTCTACAGACATAACACCATACCTTTTGTTCCACGATTGTGATGTTGCCTTATATGATGGCATATTATAACTCTCATAAAAATATTTTCCTCTCCATCCTTCCATTGTGGTTTGTAGCTATAGCGATGAATCTTAAATCCTAACAATAAACGACAATCGTAAAATCAAAATAGAGAAATTCAAAAGATAAATAAATTAATAAGTCAATAAAAATGAAAATTAATAAATAGAAGAAAATTAATGGTTAGATTAATAAATGCTAGACTTTCCTAATATTAAATTCCCTGAGAATGAGTACAAAACTTGATTGAAAATATTTTACTTATAAAGATTTATAAGTTTTAATTGTAAGTGCATGGTATAGCGGTAGCTAGCATTGACAATTATAGGTCAATCCGATGAGGGCTGTAAATAAAAGTATAAACCTTTTTCTATTATTTAACTACTGAGTGTGGTTACGAATCTATTTGAAAATTAAAGAAAAACAAACTAAACTAAAATTAACAAAATAATGAACTCAAATAAGGAAAATACTACAGAAAGTCAATATCAAATAAGTACTACCTAGGTGATGAATCCCCCTAAGATTTCTTAAATACTAACACTTTATCATGTAATTAAACTATTGTTGTTGGACAGTGGACATTCCTATCTTATGTTAATATCTTTTTAAGACTATTAACAACTAACCCTCGATTAGTTAACTGAAATATCTCTTTAGTTAAAATCCCTAAGATTGTATTATTAATTTGTGAATTTCACTATTGATAGTTGTAGGTTGCATGATGTTTTAATAGGCATTTTAATATGCTTTTAGTGGTTAATTAATTGATTCATGTATGTTTCAGTTCAGAATTGTGTTAATAGGTTAGATATTTGTGTTTTAAGTGTTATATGGGTTAGAGCATGCTATTTAACTTTAATTTTATGTATTTGAGGTGCCTTCATATGTTTGTTAGTGTTTGAGATTAGATATCAAAGAACGGAGAAGATTTGGAGGAAGCCCCGATAGAGGATCCAGGCCTATGATCGTGGCCTATAGTGACAGAAGCAAATGAGGCCACGATCGTGGAAGAAGCAAAATCACAAGTGCCACAATCGTGGCACTAGAAAAGCATTATAGCAACAACAAGAAGATCAAAGAAAACAAACAAGAAGAGGGAAGGACAATGGAACCTAGACAAGAACAAAGAAGAGTTAGAGTATTAAATATTTGAATGAAGGGTGAATAATTTGTATGCAAGCCATGCAACATCAATGTCAAAGATGGAATGGGGGATCTACATGGTGAAGAAGGAGCAAATCCTTCACACTCTAAGCTTTTACTGGTATGGACCTATGCCACATAACAAAGACATATGATGAAAATGTATAGAAATAAATACAAAGAGTCTTAACAATACAAAAGAATTATAACAAAAGAACCACAAATTGATGAGTGTCTCTTCATAGTAGAGTAACTGTTAGCATGTTTCAGTAAATATTAGTGGCTTATAGACTCAAATAGCTCTTACCATATGAAATATGATGAATAAATATCCAAAAGACTTGATAAAAGCTTTAATAACAGATGAGATTATAAATGGGACATTTCTTCAAGTAAAAGGAAAATGACATTTAGCAGTTTAACACCAAAAGATATATAACTCATTTATAAAGTCCTTTTATACTTCAATTAGACTAGAGCTTATTAACTGTTGGTTTGTTACTTAAACTATAATTTTTATGAGTAGTTATGATTATTTACCCAAAAGGAAACGAACTCTTGAGAATTAAAATAAAGGGAAGTTCTATCTAATTGATTGAATTCAAAGCCGAAAGTCATTGGAATTCTTTGGATGGAGTCAACTTTGCTTCTAATGATGAATAAAGGTGATAAATACTAATTAGACTATATTTTTATAATAAATTTGAGATTTTTTCTTATGTTTTGATGGAAATTATATGATTTGGTTCTCAATAGGATTACATTCTATTTTTGAGCCTTCTTTAGCAAGATAAAGTTAAAATAGAGAAGTTTTAGCAAGATTTTAGAGAAATGAATTAGAATATGGGCTCAAAATAGAGATCCATTTTCAATTCATGTTTATGGTTAAGGAAAATGAGTCTAACATGAATCCTTATTTATAACTGATGTTGTTGGTGCCTTTTATAAAATTATAAAACTTTCTATATTAAAAGTTAGGCTTATGGGGAGTCATATGGTTGAATACATGGTACTGCATGCATTTCTTGGAGACCCATAGAGGGCTAAGCTTCCTCAATCTATTTCGGAGATGAAATTGAAGCTAAACATCACATTTGAGCACTCCTTCATTGTGTATGTTGAATCATTCTCTCTTTAGGTATTGTTTATGTTTTCCTATGTTTATTGAATTGGTTATTTGTAAAAAGATTATCTAAATGCATTAGGTTATGTTTTTGGAAACCCATTGCTAGAATCTTGAATACAGTATGTAATCATTGTGTTTCTGATTCATTTGTGGCAACTAATGGTGTTGAATCATTAGGGATAACATAACCTTAGTTAAATGACCTGAGCTTATATGGTTGTTGCCTTTATTAATCTATTTTCCTAACCCATAATGCGGCTATCCTATTAAATCTAGAGAGTTTATTCTAGGTTATTCAATAACTAGGTTTAGTTAAAGAGATTATTTTAATTAAACACCAATTAACGTAAAATCGGGGTTAACAAAGCTTGTTGTTAACCAACGATTAATAGTTTTTAGGAGAGGGGTGAAAACAATAATTCATTGAAGTATGTTTAATTATATGTAGGCTGAGATTGAACCGATGACCGGATTCTAAACCCATTCATCACTTTTATCACTTTTTGTTTGTTTTCTTTAATTTGCTTTTGTTAGTTTAATTTCACTTTATTTTCTTATTCAAATTAAATTAAACCCCCTATAACCTCAACACCAATTTCTTTCATTGCAAAAGCTACACCAACATTCTCTGTGGATATGATCCTTACTCACCGCTGCTATAAATCTTAGTATGCAAGGTTAGGTTTATTTTTTGGTGCATTCAACACACATCAAGTGTTATGAGATCTATAGGTTTTTTTTATAAAAAATGATTAGTGGGATTATTAAAAAAGGGATTAATTATAAAGTTGAACTACAAAATTTTGAGATAAGAAAAGAGTAACTTTAAAGAGAAAAGAAGGGATTTCCAGTAATAGTTAATTGTAAACTTCAATATTTTAAGATCATAAAAGTGAGTTTTTATTTTGAATTAATTATTGTTGGTTTTCTTTAACTCAATACATATTACATTAAGATAAGTGTATATGGGATGAACATTAGAGCCATGTATTTTAGATTGATTCTTTGATTTAGTAAAAAATGCAAGTTATCTTGTCAATTATTCATAATTACTATTGTGTTGATTTTTGTTTGATTTTTCTTGTTTTCATGTTCTAAAATTGGTTGCGATTTAATTTAAATTCAATATGAATTGGGTGAAGTCAGCGTGGATGTTGCAAAAATTTTAATTGGATTAATTTGTGAATGTGGCATGAACTTAAACAAGTTTTGTATGAAAATAGCCAATTTGTGGATGTGGCGTGAACTTAAACAAGAAGAATTATGCATCAAAATAGCCATTATACAGTTGCTTATTTGGACCATATGCAAGTTAAGTTACAATCATGACTTAACTTGCACTTGCACGGTTGTCCAAGTTAAGTCACGAATGTGACTTACACTTGCACGGTCGTGCAAGTTAAGTCACGATCATTACTCACATGTACGGCCATGCATGTATGAGTCATGATTGTGACTTACACAACCCTTTCATTTCCTTCATTTTCCCTTTATATGATAGCTATAGAGGTTGAGGGCACGAAACCCTAGATTTAGGAGTATGCTGAAAAGTAGGGTGGCGGTGGACATCATTCATTCATCTTTCATTCACTCTTTCCACACATCATAGATACACTTATTAGGTTGGGAAAAAAGGAGAGATAGAGAGGGAGGAGGAGAAACAGAGCTTTAACGGAGAGAAGAAAGAAGAGAAATAGAGGAGGAAAAGAGAAAAGCAATAAAGAAAGCGAGCTCGGACTAGAGGCAGAAGGCGAGATCCAACACTGGAGAGGTGGAGTTTGATTGGAGATCCACTGCCAACTTCATCATTTAAGAGAGCATTCATTTGTTTATTCCTTTTCATCTTTGTTGCTGTGTTGCGAAACATTTCTATTAAACTCATCTATTGAACTCCTTTATATTTTATCTACTGAACCAATTTTCTTTGTTAAAGATTGATAGTCCATTCAGTATTCACTATTTTATTGCTCTAATACTTTTGTTATTACTGAACATGAGACTGAAGTGTATGGAGATAATGAACTGTGTTTATACTATGATGGGCTGATCTCTTTTCTTGAGGATTAATGTAGTTATTTTAGTCAAATATGCATGATTGAGGGATTATGTTTTTGTCTTATGCTTGCTATAGTTTCTGAACTGAATGGATGTAAAAGCATTGTCAAGCTTTGTATCATTTTAGTATTAAACAAAGCACTGAGAGGAGAAGTTTAATTTGGAACTAGAAACTATAGATGCTTAGGTTAAGAATTAGAAATATATTAACTTAAGTGGTAATTAGTAGTCATGTTTTCATAATTAATTCGGATAATAACTTTTTGAATGCAAAAGCTAGATTTATTATATTATTCGAGTTGATCTTAGGGCCAAACTATTAATTTCGATAAGACAACTATCCAGTCATTACCCGTTAATCATGCATAAGAGATTAAATTAGTGAAATTACTTCTTAAGAGTTTTTCGCTTCAATTTCTACTTGTTTTTGCTTCTGGTCAATTCAACTTACTTTTTAGTTCAGTTGTGAGATTTGTTTTAAAGTCTTTTACTCAACAATTCGGGATAGAGTGTTTAGGATTGCATTGTTTTTATTTTTAATTCAAAATTAATTTTAGTTAACTAATTTCACCTCCATGGGAGACGACCCTAGGTAATCACTACAACTATCTTGTATACTTGCAAGTAGGATAATCTAGGTCTTTTAAAAACTTTTTGGGCATAACATTTACTTCTTATTTTAGAATTGAAATTTGTTGGCAATTTTTTTCAATTTGATATTTCATATATAGTGAATTAGAAATCATATTTATGAATAGATCACGACATGTATAATAAGACTAGTATAGAATCTTAGAAATAGGAACATAAAAATCTTCCAAATTAGATTCAAATATAATTAAAAAAACTCGTAGAATAAGTTACTACATTTTTAGGGTTGATTGAAAAGAGATTTTATTTAATTAATTTAAGGATAGGAGATGTATTTTTGAAAAAGAATATGGTTATAACTTGAGAAGTTTTATCGGTCCAAGAAATAAGGTTTAATAATAGAATAAAGATAAATTTAAACATAGAAAGGTTTTAGTGA
The DNA here is from genome assembly GCA_027123815.1 of Erythroxylum minutifolium. NCBI lineage: Eukaryota > Viridiplantae > Streptophyta > Magnoliopsida > Malpighiales > Erythroxylaceae > Erythroxylum > Erythroxylum minutifolium. Next base: position 13,688 of record JAOTJB010345551.1, read on the forward strand.
AATTCTACATCTAAACCTTGCTTATCAATTTATTGCTTTGTTCACATTTATTGCTTTAGTTTGTTATCTTAGACAAGTAATCTTAGTTAGTTAATCAAATTTAGGCTAATTATTTATTTTTTTAATTTAGATAATAGAAAAATAGTCATTGCTGATATTTTTATTTATTATGAAAACAATATTCATATTCACTATTATATACTATAAGAATGATACATACACTTTCCTAGTTGATTTTCATACAAAATGAACTTTTTAGTTCCATTTTTTAGCACTATGAAATTAGGAACACTTTATTTTCATTAATCCAATGATTTTTTCTTTTCTTTCTAAAATTATAGAAATTTATTTCTTGATGTAGCACCCCACCCTATTCGACACATACATGTACGCCCCTCGGATAAACATGCATATGCCTGACAGAAATGGCGTGTTAACTACATCACTTTTATTATATCGCATGGCATCATAATTAAAATAATAAATAACACAATGTCTAAAATCCAAAATTCCCTCATTTCATTTCATAAACCATAATTTTACAATGTAGCATTATATCCATCAGCCAAGTTTATACAAAATCAGCCTATTAGAGTCATAACTCTGTCTACAAAATATGTTACATACATAAGGAATTAACAAAATTAAAACTAATCCTTCAGTCCTAGCTGACCAACCTTTAAGCCATGCCCTCTATCCAAAAGTAGTACAAAATTTCTTCTAAGCAGTCTTAGAAGCTAAGTCGTCGCTCTCTTGAACCTGAAAATGTCAACATTACAATTTGGTTGAGTTTTGCGAACTCAGTTGAGTAACCATCCATGATAGTTCACTCTTGTCATGCAACACAAAAGTTCATATAATTCACATTATCTCAATTATCATCATGTGATATCACGAAACACTTTACTCATAAATGTCACATTCTAAAACCATACAATTCATCATTTCATCATGACCATGCCAAATATGTTCATCGATAAGTATTCATAAACTTTCCTAGTTGATTTTGTATGATTCAATTTATTCATATCACATGTTTATGCAATGTATTCATTTATTACATTGTTATGACTGAGTGCCTTTTTTGCTATCCTATATCCGTTATAGATACCAGGCTCTATCATACTGTCCCTTATCAATTGGGGATATAGGGCTCTTTATACATTGAGCCTTAGGCTCTTACCATAAATTTCTGAGCTTTAAACTCTTTTTCATTGGCGACTTTAATCATAATTACCTTTATATTTCATGCATTCATGAATAAGATGCATTATACATATTCAATCATCTTATTTATACACATTCAATCATCTTATTCATTCCATTGCCTTGACATTCACATTGGTCATCGGACTTGGTCCGGCATTCAACATATAAGTTGAGAACACATTTATTTAATCATATTCACATTCAAGGAACACTTCCAATGTTTTATTAATGCATCAAATGCTTTGGAAATTTTATTTCTGGAATTTAGTACACATACATCACATAGCAATTCAATTCAGAATTAAATAAACAATCAAGGTGAGACCATTTTAGGTTACTCACAATTGCTCCCTTTACCTTATTGCCTTGAAGTCTTGGCAATGTCTGAAAGTGGTCGCTCAACGTGCTCCTCTATACTTAATCACATACATTTATATGTCACTTATGTGCATTTTCATATGAATAATCAGTCATAAGTACAATTATGTATATGTCATGTATTATGCATATTCAATGACAAATTCTTGGGTATGTTTCTTTAATCTATACCTTCCAACCATTCTTTAATCTATAAAACCCTTTTCTCACCTTAATATTTTCATTTTACACCAACTAGATTCATTTAAGCTCTTATTTAAACCTTAATACCTCATATGGAAATACCCTAGCGTTGTTCTATACAACTATTGTATAATCAAAACATTTTTAAGAAAAACAAATCGCTGCCCACAATCCTTTTCCTGCATTTTTTCCAAATTCACTCAGGCAAATTTTGAGTCAGATTTGTATGACCATTTTGACCTAGAAACTGACATTTTCATATAATAAGTTCTTCTAATAAAATGTTCCTCTATGTCGTAAGTTTCAAATGCAATAAAAAATAATTTAATTTGGTTCATTATTCCATGAGTTATGATCAAAATACTATAGACTATGCACATTCGAAATTTTGGCTAGTGCATGATCATGCATGTGCACGATCGTCACTCCCATGATTAAAGGATTAGTGCACAATCGTGTTTCTGCATGATTGTGCACCCCCTGCTTGAAAGGTTAGTGCACGATCATGACTCCTATAATTGAAAGGTTAGTGCATGATTGTCTATGTGCATAATCGTGCATCCCTGATGTGCACTCTAATTTGTAAAACCCATATCTCTCAATTTAGATATCCAAAATTTACTAAATTTATACCAAATACTAATAGAAATCTAAGAGAATATTATACAAGTTTTATGAAGACAACTTTGTTTGATTCAACCTACATCAATACAGTTTATTCGATAAAATGAAGATATGATTTCTATTAAGGATAGTGTCGCAGCCTATGCCAGAAATCAAATTCAAGCTAAATTTCAGAACCCTTAGTGACAGAATTCAAATTTCAAGTTGATGATTCAGTTATACCTCAATTTTAGTTCAGTATTCTCGATTCACAATTCAAGGATTCATGAATAATCATAACCCAAAAATAGAACCTATTTCCATACTTTTCTATATCACATTTTCTGCAATTCAGTAATCTTACATTTAACTCCAATTATCACAATCCTTTATAACACTTTCTGCACATTTTCACTTTGCTTGTATCACCGAAATTGCTTCTTCCTGTGCCACTTATGAATACATCAATCCACAAGCATGAAAACATACACCACTCATGCATGCATCCATTTACAAACATTAAAATCTCATCAAAATGTCATTTACACTACCCATAAAACGTTAAGCATAACTTACTTGATTCAGCAAAATTCCAAAAGTTAAGAGTGGAAACAAGAGATTTCAGTGGATGGAAAAACATAAGGATTCAACAACAATCAAAAACCTCAAATGGTTGAAGACTTTGAAAGGTGTAACGTGGATAAACCAATAACACAAAAATGTCCAGGTAGGTGTTTTGGTGATGAAGAGTAAGGAGAAAGATGATGTTTTTGGTGGTGAACAACAAGGGAGCTGTAGAAACTTCCTTGCCCAAAAATGTAACTTAGGTGTCTCATTTGTGTCTTGACACATGTCTCCAATGCATGTTTACCATTTGTTACCTATGTAAGGTTACAATTTATCTCTTAGCTATTGGTCCACATGTCATACATTAATGGGTCCATTTGTCACTCCATAATTAGTCCATTTTTCCTTCATCTAAGCTACCAAATGTCACACTTCCATTTGTTCAAATAACCTAAATTTTCAGAAATTTCTGAAATGTTGCTAAAAAAATACTAAATCAATTCTAATACACACCAATTCAATTTTCAAGACAAATGATCCACAATTCACATTTTAAATGTATTATAATCACTTATACCTGGAAAGTGTCAATGTAACCCTGATCATGGAATAATGGGATGTTACACTTGATATAGTGTTTGTTGCCTAAATTTCATTATTTAGGTACTTTGGTTTATAACTAGGATGAGTTTTGGAGTACTACTTATTCTATATCAAGAAATCAATCAAAGTTTGCTTTACAATTTAAGAGAGAGAAACCTATAATTTGTGAAGTTATAACAATTAGGTCCAATGGCATGATAGGGAGGACAACATACTATAAGTGATTATGATAGACCGTCTCTTATAGGGACATAATCTAGGATCAATAGGCTATGAGTAGAGGCTAATAACTCTAAAATCAGGCTAAACATGATTCAGATAGTTCAAAAACTTATGCTATTTGATGGCCAGTAGGATGAGGATACAAATACATACATTGCAAAATTTTTAGAGAAATGTAACACGTTTAAGATTAATGGAGCTTAAGAGGAGGCTACTCTATTAAAAATATTCCCTTTTATACTAAGGGGAAAAGTTATATCATTGTTAAAATTTTTGCCCCCTAATCTATTATCACTTGGAATAGCTTTGTTGAATTAGCCAAGAATTTTCCTCCAGCACAGATAGTATAACTCAAGAATGACATCTTTTCCTTTTAATAAAAGTAGTTATTAAAAAGTTTCCACACTATATAATTAATTTTGGATTATTGATACAAACATTTTATCATAGATTAAGTTTCTATTTAAATAGTTAATTAATAAATATTTATATAGGACTAGCAACTTTAAAACTTATAAGGAATTACAAGAGCTAACTAAGAATATAAATATCAATAATTATCATTAGAGGAACTCAATGCCAAATCCAAAACTAAGTGGTATTCTTAATATTGATGCGGTGAAAATATTAGAGGTGTTGTTGGAAGCTTTGAGTAAGAAGATTGATAATATGAATTTTGGCAACTTAGCAAACATAATTGATAATGTGTAAAATCTATTTGTTGTGACTAATTTCTATTGATTTTGCTAGCTTTTATATTTTGATTTTAGTTACAAATTACTGTGTTTTAATCAAAGTTGAATGAAATGAGTATTTTGTGAATGTTATAGAAGAACAAAAAACACTGGGCAAGATTTCGTGTCCTTGTCATAGGCATGACAACCATTGTTGTGGGGGTGACAATGGCTCTCACGAGGGTGACAAATTTGTCATACCCGTGTATATTCTATTTACTAAAATATATCATATGTGTCAAGCATGCAAGTGACGATGGACTAAAAAAAGCTAAACCTAGACTCTCTCTATAAATAGAAAAGTTTATAGAGAGAAAAAAGGGTGGGAGTAGGTTAAAAATTAGAGGTGGAAAAAAGAATAGAAAATAAAGAGCAGTCAAGTAAGGAAGAGAGAAAAACAATAGAGAGGTGGGAGCTTAGAGCAGAGGTAGAAAGTCAGAGATAAAGCTGAAGCCAATGAAATTAAGCAACCATTCTTCTCAGCAAGAAGAGAGCATAGATAGAAGGCGAGAGTCAATGCTAGAGAGCTTAGACTTGGCAGGACATTCGACACCAAATTATTTGTCAAGCCTCGCTTTCGGAGCCTAACTTATGAAAAAATGTGAGCGTAGCACTCTGTAGGGTTCTTGTAATGGAATATCTTTAGCCATCATGGGTTCATCTTCATTCTCATAACATCCCAAAATTCCATATTTGAATACTTGATATACGACAATCCATTCTTATGTTTATATCCTCAATTGTCACCCTAAACATATCACTTATTTTATCTCTTATTTTGCACATCAAACTAAGTACATTTCAAGCTCCATTCAAGCCTAAATGTATCATAGGAAAGCATTGATAAGCCCACAATTTATAAATGTAAATGATTTAGCACAAAAAACATAACTTTCACTATGGATGTCGGATCAAGATTATTCAAGTATGGTTTCAAAGAGAACTTTGAGTTCTACAACTTCCATAAAAACCTGAAAAGAGATTTTGCCATCTAAAGGGTCAAAAATTGCACATTTATATAAGTATCCCGAGAATGTCCACTTAGCAGACATATGTCCCTCTAAACAGATATGAACTGAGCTGGAACGCTGGAATTCACGAGAAGGTCCACCTAGCAGACATTAAGTCTGACCAACAGATATTTACAGGTCAATTTCCAGATTTCTAACTCCTACAAGTTACATATGACCCCTCTTATGCATATATATCATTTCTAACTTATTTTCCTCATCATTTTCCTTCATTATCACTTTCATTTCAGCTCAATATCATTATCAACCAAATCATAATCTGTGTTTGGTCATCAACCCAAAAACATAACATTCAAACTTATACACATTCATCATAAATTTCTACACATGTTCAACACCCTATATCACCTTCATTTTATCTATAACTTATCACACTAATTCTTCCCATTTCAAAATATAATAGTACTCATTTTCTATTAACTCTAATTAAAGAAAAAGGCTATAAAGTGTCCAACATACACCCTGTGCAGCATCACTAACTTGTATTAACCAATATGAAAGTTTATAAAGTTAAGGGGCTTAATTATAATATTTAAAAGTCTGGGGACCAAAATGAAAATAATAGTTTTGTTCATTCTCAAATTTTGGGCTTAATTGCAAATTTAGGAAAAGTTTGAAGGGTATAATGGTAATTTCATATAAAATAAGGGCAAAAAGGTAAATTTATGATGCTTGGTCAAAGAAAAGTCAATATTCTAGACCCTTCTTCCTTCTATGTGGCCGTGCCCCCCATTATCTAGCATTAAAACACTTTGTTTTAATTAAAAGAAAGGAGAAGGGAGAAGAAGAACACTTTCGGCTATCACCCAATTTCCACCATTTTTTTAATTCTTCAACCCAAACCAAGGTGTTCTAAGTTAATTTGGGATCAACGAACTCAAACCTATCATTGAATTTGAGAAATTCTTAAAGGATTTTAAGATATGGCCAAAGGAAAGTTCAGGTAAATTTTGTCTCATCTCTCTTTACATTATGATTTTGAGTTTGGTGTTAAGATATATTGTTCTCCAAGATATGTTATTCTCCATGCTTGAATATGCATGAAACATGGTTTAGAAGAATAAAACGAGTCATGGAGAAGTCTTCTTAAGCCAAAATCGAGATACCCTCTCTTTGGTGAAAGTTTATGAAATTTTGAATATCTTTTGAAATTGATGGTTTAAATGAAGGGAATTGGATTTAATGGAGTGGTGAAATGTGTTATTGTTTGGAAGTGCTTTTTAGATAACAAGATAGGGGCATGAATTACTCTAATAAAGTCTTAAAAATATGACTTGAAAGTCATGCATATTAGGTGTTTGATAAAATGCCTAAGTGAACTTGACTTAAGATTTAAGGCTTGTAATGGTGTGCATTGGAAAGAGGCTTTCATGTTTACTTAGAGTAAACTTAAATTTTTGCTTAGATTGATGAGTAGTGGCCTAATGTGCTTAGATAAAAATGTGCTTAATTATGTTTTGAAATGTGTAAGTATTGGATCCAAGGCACTAAATGCCTTAGAAAATTCAAAAGAAAGCTTATGTTAATAATAAGGGAAGTAATCATGTGAGAAGCTTAATAGCCAAATCCTATAGCTTAAAAATAGTGATATTGTGTTTTATACACTGATGCGGTGGTGTATAAATATAAAACACATATTTGAGTAGTAAATACATTGTATATTTGTATGTATAAATGTAAAGGCCCAAATTGTACCCTAGATGTTACATATGCATGAAAGTATATGTACTAGAAATTATGGTATGATTGTCCATTGCACATGTCTTGAATTTTGGTTAATGGATCATACTTAGTGAGTTGGATTAATTAATACCATTAGAGAATTGAGGTATTAAACCGCACATTTGGACTAGAAAAATTGTCAAGTGGTAAGACAATTTGGTACATGAATATTAGTGTGACTATGCCTAAAATTGAGTGACACTTGGCATAGTTAAATGAGTGACAACTGGACTAGTAATTAATAGATAAATGGACCAATTATTATGTGAAAAGTGGACCAATCTTGGAGTGACATGTGAACTAATCATTTAATGACACATGTAAGCATTCATTAAGTAATAAATGGCCTAATAGTAGCTTATGAGTTATTGACATTTAGCATCACTCATTGTGTGACAAATGGCAGCATAATAAGAAGACAAATGGCTCACTCTTATGTTTGCCATGTAGGTCACTTCATGCAAGGACACGTGTCCCTTAAGGTTAGCACACCTTGCAAAGTAAGAGCTGAATCACTTTAGCCTATTTAATGTTTTCAGTTTTTTCTCTGTCCTTGCTCTCTCAACCGAAACTCCCATTTTCTGTCTAACTTCTGAAATTTTTGTTGGACTTTGGATTCTCATCACTTGAGTTTTGATATGTACTGATTGCTTGGAAGGATTGGTTTGGCTTGATCTTTGAATTGATTTGGAGTTGTTCTTTGAAGTTTAAAGAGGTAAGGGTGTACTAAACTTGGTATCATGATAGAACATATATTGTTTGATGTTTTAAGTGGATAAACGTGTATTGAATTAATGAAGAATTATGGTTAGAAACTTGATACATGCTGGATATTCTTTAGATGGCGTGGTTCCACTGGACAAAATTAGTGGTTATGACTTCCATGAATAAACTGTATTAATCTAGGCAAATTTGGACAAAGTGGTCTTCAGAAAAATTGTAGTTCGTCCTTTTAGGTTTTCAATGGTATATCACATGAAATGTTTAGACTTCGGAAGAAAGAGATATGGTCTTTACATGATAGCATCACTGGTGCTGGTATAAACTGCAGCACTATCCCTGACAGAAATTTATGTCATGCTTTCAACGATTAAACTATATTGATGTAGGCCAAATTAGATAAAGTTATCTTCATAAAAGTTCTAGAAAGCTATAAAGTTTGTAATTGTTGGATATCAAAATTTAGAGATACGAGTTTTACAAGTTTGAGTGCACGATCATGCACTAACCCTTCAATTATGGGAGTGCACAATCATGCATAAGCATGATCATGCACTAGCCCTTCACATAATCATGCATAGTCTGTAGTATTTTAGGTATAACTCATGGAATAATGAACCAAATTCAATGATTTTTATTTCATTTGAAACTTAAGACATAGAGAAACATTTGTTTAGAAGAACTTATTATCTAAAAACATCATTTTCGAAGTCCAAATGGCTATACAAATCGAACCCAAAATTTGCCTAAGAAAATCTGGAAAAAGTCCAAGAAAATGATAGTGGCGGGGTTTTTACCATGAAGGTTGAATAAGATTTGGATTTGTAATTAAAGTAGTAACTTAAGGAAGAAGTTATTAGATAACAAAGTATCTAATTTTGGAACTTATAAGGAATTAAAGGAAGGAAGTCTACTTATGAATGTTAGTGTGATTTAAAAAACAAGAGTAATGTGTTAGTTGTGAATGTTTGTGAATTGGGAACTTATGTGATTACATATAATGTGTAATTACTTAATGAATTCTTTAGTGCATGATTACAAATGTTTATGTTCATAAGGTATGATAAGTTTGTTTCATTGTGAATGATTATATCCTATGTGAGCCAAATGGAATAAGCCAAATAATATGCGTTGTATCTTTTGCATAAAATTTTGAAATCTAAAATAGTTTATTTTAAAACTGCTGAGTCCTCGTCGTGGATAACTAGGCATGCCTAGAAGGGTTAGCAGCTGCTTCTGTAATTAGACACTAAGGTGTCTTCTATAACCAGACACTAAGGTGTCTTCCATACCAAGCACTTCATTGTCTTCCGATTTTGGACACTTTTATGTCTTCTGTTGCAGAGACTTAAGTCTCTTCTATTTTAGATACCAAACATGGTAACTTCTGTTCTGATCCCGTTACCCACTTCTGTTAAAAAGATTAGTAGGCTAATTTGTTTTGTATTTTGTTACATGCTCAGTTTTGATATAATCAAGCTTTGTTATGAAATAACTAAGTTCTGTTCTGATATAATATACAGACAAGTTCTGTTCTGTTATTTTAAAGTTTAGTTATGAAATTTAAATATTATGTTCTAATACTTGTAAGTTTTACTCTGAAGCAAATATATCTTGTTGTGATTTGGCATATTTTGTTCTAAGATACATATTGATTAGATTGCGCTTTTATATGCACAATTAAAAATTGTTTGAAATGCACAATTAAAGATTGTTTGAAATGTGGTCTGATTCTATATATGTGAATGTTAAACGACTATTAGAAAACAGTTGCCAAATCATATTTTGTTTAGTTATTCCCCACAAAGCTTTATGTTTAGCACGGTGGTTTTGCCTCTATATAGGTTCTGATAAGAAGGTTTAAAGACTGGGATAGAGACAACTGCAATGGCCAAAGAAAGATGTGTTTTGTTTTGACAAGATATACATTTGAATTTGTTTTTGTGATGTAGTTATGTCTTGTATTTTGATGTAAATGGTTTGTAATAATGTCAAAACAATTTGGTTTTGGATTTGAGGCTTGTATATAATAAGTACTATGTATATGTTATGTTCTAAATAAGATATAATCAATAATGAATGAAATGTTGTTCCTTGAGTTTCTAAAAATGTGTTTGGTATGTTTTGGTTTATTTTGGTTATGTTGTTTGTAGCATCTATGTATCCTTCCAGGTGGTATATAGGTGTTACAATAAAGGCTCGAGAGCTGTGAATCAAGGAGCTTGTACTGAGGATTGTTGAAGTTAAAGGAGTGTACACCTTCTTTTGAGGTAAGTTGGGAAAAACATATCTCTCAAATGGGACTAGGGCAACCCAAGACATGCATAATGACTTGTATGTGAATTTTGAACCTTGGTAGTATATAGTAGAATTGAATCTCAAATAGATGCTAGTATACTTATATATTTAATAAACGATGCTTCACTGAATAACTTTGCATTTGGAATGCAAAAGTTAATTTTCACTACATGAAATAATGTTTTGTAACTTACATATGTATAATCGAGTCATGCATGTTGCATATATGTATTCTCTTTTGGCTTAGATCCATAGCAAGGTTCCATTTTATCTGTTGGACTGATAAATAAAGACATGATACCTTACTTGATTTTAGTATTAAATATTTGTACATGATTTTTTTGTGATTGATGAGGCAACGATTGGCCATTCGATTGCTAGGCACAACAGATTAAGTGACCCCTGTACCCTTAATATTGGTACATAAAAGTCAATTCTCATATGCTTTCCAACCATACAAGTTAATTTAGTGAGCTTGAAGCTCTGAGTGATTCGTGTGATCTTTTGACATTTTCAGGGCATTACCACATGTGTGTAGTCTCTATTTTGTACTTCTGTTATATAGTGGCTCATGATTATGTTGATATGTTTTATAATTTTGTAAATTAACTCTTGACTATCTTATGATTTATCAATGACCTTATGTATGAACCTTTTGTATTGTTGTTGAGATTGCTCTTGAGTAGACTTAAAAGTCCAGAAGTTGCAGTAAGGTTTTAATATGAATATAGAAGTGCATTTAAAACTGATTTATTGATAATTTAATTAAGTTT
>JAOTJB010345569.1:0-12176 GCA_027123815.1 Erythroxylum minutifolium
TAATGGTACAAACTACATCAGTATGTATAGCCTGATCAAACATATCCAATATTGTGACATTTATATCCTGGCAATTAAAATTCATTAGAATTCTACCATTAGGATGATATAAGTGATTTGTAATTTGGATCTAGTTGGATGAAATCATCTGCAAAAGCTTACATTTTTCTATCTTTATTCTTGATTCCAAAATGTAAAAGAATTCTAGTTTATGATTTAAAATGAGATATTTAAACCAAAATTTCTTGGAGGGAGCATTGGCTCTTCTTATGTTCCAAGTAATCACTTTCATATGTTTGCATTTTAAATAAGAGATTTTCTCCTGCTGTGAGATCTTCTTCTGGAAACAGTTTCAAAATGCTTCTTAACATCTATAGATACAAATATTTGACCCATTCAAATTTAGCCTCTTTGGAGCACATAGGAGTATTGTAGGTTTTTCCTCCTCCACACACTCTTTAACCATTGTATGCCCCCTTTCATAGCTTTTCTTATGTTACCAACAATCATGTGATTGCATCTGAAACAAGGGATTTTCTCCTCCTGTGATATCTTCTTCTGAAAATGTTTCAAAATACTTCTTAACATCTATAGATGTAGATATCTGACTCATTCACCATTTTAGCCTATTTGGAGAGCATAAGAGTGTTACAGGTGTTTCCCTCCCCCACACACTCTTCTACCATTGTGTGATTCCTTTCATAGCTAGAAAGGAAGACTAGGGTTAAAAACGTACTAAAAACATGTCAAGACAATTCTGATGAGTTTTATAGGAAGGAAGGTATAGTGAGACACTACATATACTGTGTCAAAGATTGGGGTTTTAAGGGATAATCTTTATTAATAAGGAAAACTCAATATATACAAGCAGTAGTTGAGGTAAGTTAAGAAACTACTACTTAAAATATCTCTCCAATTATCTCTTAGATAATATTACATAATTACATACAATAATTATATAGTCTTATATTCCCCCTCAAGTAGGAGCATGCAGATTGCGAATGCCTAACTTAGGTCATAAGTGAGAAATGCCAAGGGCTTTCGTAAAGATATTTGCAAGCTGGTTAGCAGATGAGACATGATGACTAGAGATGACACCAACTTGAATGTGTTCACGAAGAAAATGACAGTCAATCTCAATATGCTTTTATGCTCATGAAAGACGAGGTTGGATATAATATAAAAAGCAACTTTATTATCACAATACAGACGCATCGGGTAGGTTTACGAAACACCAAGTGAACACAACAAACTCTTAATTCAAATCAACTAGCAGGTAATAGTGGCCATGGAACGATATTTAGTTTTTGTAGAATAACATGACACAGTGTGTTGTTTTTTAGTCTTCCACGAGATAGGTGATTGACCAAGAGGAACAAAGTAGCATGTTAATGAACGATGATCGAGGGGATAAGTAGCCCAATCAAAATCACAAAAATTATGCAACTGCATATCAAAATCAGCGCATACAAGAATTCCTTGCTTAGGATTGCCTTTCAAATAGCAAAGAACATGAAGAGCGACCTCCTAATGTTCTATATGAAGCTGTTGTATAAATTGAGCCAGGATATAAATAAAGTAACTAATTTCAGGCTGAGTGAGAGTTAAATAAATCAGTCGTCCAATAAGATGATGATATTTCTGTGGTTCATCAAACAAGGGACCTATTGCAAGTGCAAGTCGATAATTTTGCTAAATAGGAAATCAAGCAGGTTTAGCGACTGCAAGGCTTGTCTTTGAAAAAATATCCAACATATATTTCCATTGGCAAAGAAAAATATCTTCCTGATTACGAGCCACTTTGATGCCAACGAAATATTTCAATCAGCTAAGATCTTTCATCAAAAAACACCCATTAAGATAAGCCTTTAGGTGCCAAATTATGACAGTATTATTAGGTACAATAAGGAGATCATTGATAGTTACCATTTGCATTGTGTTTTAGGATTTAATTTGTTAAGTATTTAGTGTTAAATTGAGTGTTGAGTATGTGTTTATGTGTTAACTGTGATAGTTTATGTGTTTAAGTGTTTTTATGGGTTAGTATGAGTCTTTGAGCTTAATTGTTATATTTTTGAGGTGCCTTGATGGGTTTGTTAGTATTTTAGGGTAAACAGTAAAGAACGGAGAAGATTCAGGGAGCTAAAGACATAGCCGACGATCGTGACAGATAGGGAAAGTCAGAGCAGTCAGGCCACAATCGTGCACATGGGGGCACGATCGAGATAGAGAGCTTCCATTTAGGCCACGATCGTGCACATTGGGCCATGATCATGATAGAAAGGTTTAGAAGATGGCCACGATCGTGGCAGGCAGGGCCATGATCGTGGCCTATGTTGGGTTGAAGCAAAAACTCGAATTTTGTAAGATTTTTCGGATTGTTTCGACATCAACTTTGCCCTAAAGCGCCCAAAGTATAAATATAACATTATGGGACAGATGCGGCAGCCTTCAGAGAGCCTTTTGATAGAGCACTCACATCAGCAAAATTGGAAAACCTTAGTGAGTTATTGAGAGATTCGAGGAAGGAGACGAAGGAAGAGAGATACGGAGACGAAGGTTGACGCGAAGTACTTCCCGGAATAGGTGGTTTCTTGCAGTTGCTGCCTCTACAAGTCCATCCTGACAGTATTTCCAATTTTTATTTCAATTTTATTGATGTATGAAATTGGAATATTTATTAAGGATAGTGTTGTGAATGTTGATTCTGTCTAAACTCACCTTTGGGTTTTTAATTCTTGAGATTTATGCAATTTGATTCGTTGTGTTTTAATTGAGTTATTTTCGTGATTCAATATCCGTTCATAATAATTTGATAGCAAACTAAGAGGGTGAGCTGAGTGAATATAATCAATTTGGGCTAACGAGAGTTAGGTGAATTGATAGATAAGAATTGGATCAAACCAGTGTAATCGTGTAATGAGAGATCGAGCATAGGTTCCCCATAGATTAATAGACAACTTAGAACTAATTTAGGTTTTGGGTTAATTGTAAATCAAGAGATTACAATTCCATAATTTAAATTAGGGATCCTTATTTAGGGTTTAAGGATTATAACTCGAGTGAGAGTAATCCACGCTAGGACTGTTTAGACCCGGTAACTCAATAATTGCATAATTGATTAGATTGTCATTAGTTTCGAATTAAAACCCCCTTTCTCTCACTTGGTAGTTCCTAGGTTGATTTTGGATTGGGCCATGATATTTGTTACTGTTTATTATTTTCTAAATTTAATTCTTGTAATTTATTGATTGATTTATTGATTTTCTGCATTAATTGTTCATTTTAGATTATTTTTACTTAGTGTCGCCTTAGATTTTAGGACTAGACTTCCCTCCTAGTGGGATCGATACCTTAGGTACTACGCAAACGGCCTGTGTGCTTGTGAAATTTACCAAGGTTAATAAATATTAAAACTAAGTGTGTGTAACCTTGCGATCAAGTTTTTGGCATCATTGTCAAGGAGGCAATTTAGTTCTATAGTTTAAAGTGTTAAAGTAGTTATTATTTTTTTTGTTTTAGTTTCTTTCGTTCATTTTACGAATCGAGCTCTTGTATGAACACAAGAGTCACGAGAGGCTCAAGTCGTGCAGCGGAGACAATAGATCTAGATATCACACGATTAGAATGAACTCTTAGGAAAGCTCGGCGAGAGGAAGACAAAGAGTTAGGAAAATCACAAATGACTGAGGAATTTTAGAATAGTATGGATCAAGAAATTAATGAAGGACAGCAGCATAGGACCCTCATAGACTTTATGAGGTTAGGGTTCAACCCATCAAACCAAGGAGTGGCTAGGCCGCATGTTTAAGTGGTCTCATTCAAAATTAAGCTAACCCTTTTGAACATGCTTTAGCAAAACATCCAATTTTATGGATTGGAGAATGAGGATCCGAATGCGCATACCGTGAATTTCCTCTAGATATGTGATATTTTTCAGTATCACCAGATATCAGAGGATGCTATTAGGATTAGGTTGTTCCCTTTCACTCATAGAGATAGAGCGAAGGCTTGGTATCATTCATTGAGCCCTGCCATCATCATGACGTGGGAGTAGCTTGTGTGTGCCTTTTTAAACAAGTACTTCCTGCTGACAAAGACCACAAAGATAATAAAGGAAATAATTAATTTCCAACAAGATGATGGGGAGTCAATTTATGAAGAACGTGAGAGATATAAGGATTTACAAAGGAAGTGCCTACACCACAACCTACTGAAGGAGTTCCTTTTGTAGACTTTCTACAATGGAGTGAACCCACCTACTAGAGGCACGATCGATGCAGCATCAGGAGGATCTTTGATGCGAAAGATGGTCGATGAGGCAAAGGAGTTGATCGAAGAGATGGCCAACAACAACTGCCTATGGATGAGTGAGCAAGGTAGGTAACATACAATTTTTCCATAGCAAAAGGGAATCATTGTGGTCGATCAGATGACGAAGTTGCAATCGAAGATTGACAATTTGACGTGATAACTAAGCAACATAAAGACATCGTCTCAGCTCAAGTTAAAGTCGTACAACTGAAGTGTGAGTGAGCTCTGTGGTCAAACATAACATGATACTGTGAATTGCTACTTTAAGAGAGAGGACAACCAGGAGCAAATAAACTATATGGGAGCGGAGTTTGGACGAGGACGAGGAAACAATCCCTACTCCAACACTTACGACCCTAGGTAGAAGAATCACCTGAACTTTACTGGTTAAATAACAACAATGGAGGACAGTTCAGGCCTCAGGGGCAATCAAGCTTCTGATAAGATAAAGCAAGCTCGATGGAGTCAAAATTGGACAGAATTTTAAATAAGATCAGAGGCATAGAGGAAGCACATAGGAGGCTCGAGAGCAAATTTGAGCAAGTAACGAAGAATCATGCCTCCTCTATACACAATTTAGAAGTCCAAATGGGCCAGTTAGCAGAGGCCATGTTGACTCGGAATGTTGGAACTCTTCCAAGCAACACCAATTCAAATCCAAAGGAATGTATCATGGTTATAAATCAGACTTAATATGAGAAACTAGGAAAGATAGAAGATAAAGAAGAAGGTCAAGTGGTTAAAGAAGACCTTTCGACTGAGCCTATGATCGAATCTCTCAGCATAACTAGACGTGTATTTCCATTCCTTTTTGCTCAATAGTGGGATTTATATGCAAACAGGGAAGCGAAAAAATTACGGGAGATTGAGCAAAATAAGGTTGAGGAAGTGATGGGACTAGCATAGAAAAAGCTTAATTATAGGAGTCTGTCAAAAAGAAGGTTAAAGAGTAAGCACTGGAAGATGGACCCAACATAGCTAAGAAGAAAGAAGACCTAGGGGACTTTTTCATCCCCTGTAGTATCAACAGGATTATCATAGATAGGGCATTCATAGATTTAGGGGCAAGTATAAATATGATGCCCTACACCTTCAATCTAAAATTGGGGTTAAGAGAGTTAATGTCCATCAAGTTTTTGGTTAAGACGGTTGATAGAACATCACATAGACCGATGGGAATTATACAAGATGTGCCGGTAAAGGTTAATAAATTTATCTTTTCTACAAACTTCTATATTTTGGACATTAGCAAAGATGGGGACACTCTGATAATTCTTGGACGTCCGTTTTTGGCCACTACGAGCTTAATTATTGATGTTGATGGGGGCAAATTAACTCTGCGAATAGCGAAAGAGAAATTGACATTTAAGGTAACTACAAGAGAGTATTAATCTCCTTTATCTCTAGTAGATCTCAAAGAACCCGAACCTCGAGGTGAATGGGAGGACATAGAAAATCCTGGGAATGCTTTCAAGAAGAAGCGCTCGCGAAGGAGAATACAAGGAAAGGAAAATTACACAGAAGATGGGAAATGTAGCATGGTAGCTTGGGTTCAAACTTTGAGACTAATGAAGATGCT
The DNA here is from genome assembly GCA_027123815.1 of Erythroxylum minutifolium. Taxonomy (NCBI): domain Eukaryota; kingdom Viridiplantae; phylum Streptophyta; class Magnoliopsida; order Malpighiales; family Erythroxylaceae; genus Erythroxylum; species Erythroxylum minutifolium. Next base: position 5,894 of record JAOTJB010345569.1, read on the forward strand.
ATCATCAAATCATTCATTCCAACCACCGTGAGCGTAAAGGAGCATCGAGCCACTGATGTTAAAAGAAGAGCTGCATAGGAGGCAACCCATGGAAAAGTAGTTCTTTGCTAATTTTGTTCGAACGTTTGAGATTTTTTAGTTAGGTTCATTTTGTTGAATAAAATCGAATAAAGAATCGGACTTCGAAAATTATGTGGTAGATGTTCAAGCATGAAAAGAGAGGCAGACAAAGGATAGGAAGTGAAATTGAAACATATTGGAAAAAGATCAAAAGAAGGAATTTGGAGTGAGTGTATAGCCACCGGCCACGACCGTGGCCTGCAATTAAACTTTCGCTAGGTGGTAAGCCGCATGCCATGATCGTGGCCTATAACTATGCAGAAAAGGGAACGACATGAAAATTTTAAAAACAGCTTTACCATTTAACCCTTTTACCACCTATATATTAATTTCTAACTTCACTTTTAATTTTACTTTTATTTTCATTTTATCTCTCTAGAATTCAAGCATTCAAACACTCTTACATCTCTCTAGAATTTTTTTCAACCTTTAATTTTTTTCCTAATTCTACCAAATCATGCAACGTATTAAGCAATCAGCCCATCGGGAACCATATGGACGATAACAAGTTGCAGGACGAGGATGAAGAAACCAAGTGGAAGATTGTGGAACGCCCTTCCCAATCTATACCGAGGAGGAAGGTACTCGTTTTTGTTCCCTTCGTTCTAGACAAATTGTAGTTCCCAAGTATTTTGACTTTGACACAATAGATAGGCTAGAATTGTATGAGCGGGTAGAAAACCTAGTCGAGAGGATCCAGTGGGCTCAATTTATTTGATTTCAATTCCCTGTTTATGAGGAGCTTACATTGGAATTTTTCATAACCCTGACCTTTGTCCCTAAGGATACAAAAGAATTGTGGTTGAGATTGGGAGGATAAGTATATAAATTGAATGTTAAAAAAATGTGTGATATGTGTGGATTCCCCGAATCCACGATCATCGATCAATATGATGACTTCCATCCCTTTTAATACTGGCATAAGCTTACTGGAATTGAGTGATTCTATACAAAGAATGCTCACAACAACATCATATGGTCCTATGAACACTTGTTGCTGCGCAAATTTATGTATCAGCTTGTCTTTAACCAGACCAAAACCAATAAGTGTTCTACTAAGGAACTTTTTATACTGTGGTACATAGACCACAGTATTCTAATATGCACGTCCACCCATGTACTTAATGCCATTGCTGCGACTCTATGCAAGCGGAGTAGCTATCTTAGAATGGGATACATAGTGTCTGCCATTGCAAAATATTTTGGTGTAGAATGGAGGGGTTTAACAGTTCAACCCCCTGACTTCCTCAATCATCATCACTTATTTGGGCTGACATCATCCATTCCACAAACATGGAATTGAGGAAAATCAGTGGGAAGACACATGTTTAGATTAGGGCGAGTCAGGGGAGCTCGAGCTGAGCAGCACCTCGACAAGCACAAGAGGAAACCACCAGTGAAGAATCAGAGGAAGAAGAGGAAGAAGAACAAGGTTGGAAGAAGGTTTTGGATGCTATCACAGAGACTAACAAGACATTTGTAGAGATTACACGAACACAACGATGCCAGAACTGGGATATCCAACGGATCCATTAGTATTTCGAGTCTCAAAGCATTCAATTACCGCCTCCGACACCATCACCGCCTCCATCTCCATAGGACTTATACTTAACCCAATCTTTATTTTCCAAATTAGTCTTTAGTTTTATTTTGTTTTTATGTTGATTTTTTATTTTTTTCTGTTTACTTTAGATTCTGTTGTTCTTTGTTTTATGTGTTTGTGTGTGCCTCCTCACATTGAAGACAATGTGTTGTTCAAGTATGGTGAGGGATTATGCGTTTTTTTCTTTTGAATGCGATTTTGTATACCGTATGATAGTTATTAAGTTGCATTTTGCGAATTTGAATCTTTCAATGGCTTAGATGAGTGAAATTTGTTTAATTTTGAACATAGTCTAGTAGGTTATGAATGATCATTAGCTAACAAAATTAGTGAATTAGGATTTTTGGATAAATATATAGCTTAATTAGGACAGTGTAAATTTAGCACTCCATAGGTTGTCATATTCATTCATAATTTGAGACCCTTTAACTGAAGTAGCTTAACCAGTATTTTTCATGAAAATGAATAGCTAAAAACAACAAGGTAGGAAAGAAAAAATTTTGTTAATAAATTACTATTCTGCCAACCTTCGGGTTATGAATAGAGTTAGTGGCCAGTTGAAAATGTGATAATAGCTGAGTAACCGGATCAACAAGCATCACAAACGTATGCCTTCATGTCAAAAGACTATAATGATGTTTCAACCAAGCTGTTAATAAATGACTTAGTCGAGTAACCAGATCGACATTCATCATCCAAGTAAAAGACTAAGTCTGTGTTTAAAATTTAAAAAAAAAGAGTGTGTCCTTAACAAAAACCTACCGGACTTGTAATAAGCTTGAATTTTCATGAAATTGTACTTAGGATCAATTACAAAGTCTAAAGGACTAAAGAATTATTAATATATGTGTACAATTGAAAAGGGTAATTGAATTGGCACTTAGATCCTGATTAACTTGTATATTTAGTTCAAAGCCCTTAGACATAGCTTTTGCAGGTTAGTGATTAGATATAACTTGTCAAATTGTGTTCAAGATTAAATTTATTTCATGAAGTTGAAGCCATTGTCTCATTTTTTGCATTATGTGCTTTGTGTTTGTTATGTTTGTTGTTTGGTTTGCTTGAGGACAAGCAAAGATTTAAGTGTGGGGATGTTGATAGTTGTCATTTGCATTATATTCTAGGGTTTAATTTGTTAAGTATTTAGTATTAAATTGAGTATTGAGTGTGTGTTTATGTGTTAATTGTGTTAGTTTATGTGTTTAAGTGTTTTTATAGGTTAGGATTAGTTTTTAAGCTTAATTGTTATATTTTTTAGGTACCTTGATGGGTTTGTTAGTGTTTCAAGGTAAATGGTGAAGAATGGAGAAGATTCAAGTAGTTTTTGGGCCAAAGACATAGCCCACAATCTTGGAACAGTAGGCCACAATCATGCACATGGGGGCACAGTCATGACAGAAAGCTTCCATTTAGGCCATGATTGTGCACATTGGGCCACAATAGTGACAGAAAGGTTTAGGCGCTGGCCACGATTGTGGCAGGTATGGCCACGATTATGGCATGCATCGGGCTGAAGCAAAAACTCAAAATTTACAAGATTTTTCAGACCGTTTCGACCCCAACTTTGACCTAAAGTGCCCAAAGTACAAATATAACATTATAGGATAGATGCAGCAACCTTTGGAGAGCCTTTTGACAGAGCACTCACATCAGCAAAATTCGAAAACCTTAGTGAGCTATTGAGAGATTAGAGGAAGGAGATGAAGGAAGAGAGACACAGAGACGAAGGTTGACACGAAGTACTTCCCTAAACAGGTAGTTTCCCGCAGTCGCTGCCTCTACGAGTCCATCTCGATAGTATTTCCATTTTTTATTTCAATTCTATTGATGTATGAAATTGTAATATTTATTAAGGATAGTGTTGTGAATGTTGATTTTGTCTAAACTCACCTTCGGGTTTTTAATTCTTGATATTTATGCAATTTGATTCGTTGTGTTTTAATTGACTTATTTTCGTGATTCAATATATGTTTGTAATAATTCGGCAACAAACTGAGAGGGTGAGCCGAGTGAATATAATCAATTTGGGCTAACGGGAGTTAGGTGAATTGATAGATAAGAATTGGATCAAACCGGTGTAATCGTGTAATGAGAGATCGAGCATAAGTTTCCGGTAGGTTAATAGACAACTTTAGAACTAATTTAGGTTTTGGGTCAATTGTGAATCAAGAGATTACAATTCTATAATTTAAATTAGGGATAATTAATTAGGGTTTAAGGGTTATAACTCGAGAGAGAGTAATCCACCTTAGGACTGTTTAGACCTGGTAACTCAATAATTGTATAATTGATTAGATTGTCATTAATTTCGAATTAAAACCCCTTTTCTCTCACTTGATAGTTCCTTGGTTGATTTTGGATTAGGTCGTGTGATTTGTTAATACTTATTATTTCTGAAATTTAATTCTTGTAATTTATTGATTTTTTGCATTAATTGTTCATTTTAGATTATTGTTACTTAGTGCCGCCTCAAATTTTAGGACTAGATTTCCCTCCTCGTAGGATCGATACCTTAGATACTACGCGAACGACCCGTGCCCTTATGGAATTTACCAAGATTAATAAACATTAAAACTGAGCGTGTGTAACCTTGCGATCAATCATCAACATAGACAAGAACACAGAGAGAATCAATATTCATATGCAAAGTAAATAGATAATAATTGGCAAATGACTATTGGAACCCATAATTCTTTAGAGCAATCATCAACTTAGCAGACCAACACCACGGGGCTTTTCGTAAGCTATAACGAGAGCTATGAAGATGACACACCTTGTTAGGATGAGAAGTGGAAAAACCAGGAGGCAAGCGCATATAAACTTCTTCATCGAGGATGCTATGGAGAAAAATGTTATCCACATCCATCTGATGCAATGCCCAGTGTCAAGAAGCTGTAATTGCCATCACAGTGTGAACAGTCACCATTTTTGCCACAAGAGCGAATGTTTCATTATAATCAATGCCCTCAGTCTAATTGTGACCACAGATAACCAAATGAGCTTTGAATTGTTCAATGATACCATCACAGTGATACTTGATTTTATAAACTCATTTGTAGCCAATGACGGTTTTATTAGGTGGCAAAGTCTCAATAGTCTAGGTGCCACTCCTTTTAAGAGGATTAATTACTTTCTTCATAGCCTCGCGCTAATAAGGATCATGTACTGCCTCCTAAATTGAACTTGGTTCCACTTCAGCAGAAAGAGTTGTAAGAAAGGCTCGAAGTTGTATAAAAAAAGGATTATAGTTGACATAAAAAGCAATGGGATATAGTATACCTGAGTTCACCGAAGGAGAAGTGGCAGTGGCGGGGGGTCTACTTGAACTGTATTGGTAAGAACAAAATCACGCAAGTGAACTGACGATATTTTTTGACGATGACCATGATCATAAAGCTTGGTATCCTTAACTACCTCTGTCGTATCACACGTCTTCGAATGCCGACTAGGCAGCAGAGTGTCAGCAACTTGAGAAGGATAGTTTGTAGCCTCCAAAACTACATCACCAAATGTTGGTTTAGGGGCAAGTGAAGCGGGTTGGTCGATTAGAGGAGGGTTGTGCAAATTCATATCCCATTCATTATACAAATAGCTATGAAGAACTTTAAGAGAAACATCATTTGGGGATTGATTCAGGATCGGTTCTGATGATATATTGGCAAAGGGAAAACAAGCCTCATTAAAGCGTACATCACAAGAAACAAAGTGACCTTCGTTTTCAATATCAATCACTTTCCATCTTTTTTGAGTATGTGAATACCCAAAATCAAACACTTTCTACTCCAAGTTCCAATTTTATCTTGGTTTGATCCTCAAAATGAACTAACACAAACACCCAAAAACTCGAATATGTTTATAAGAAGGAGGTCAGCCATATAACATCTCATAAAGACTTCCTTCCTTGATTCAACATAGATGGCGTGCGATTAATAAGATACCCAGCCATCAAAATACATTATCCCCAAAAACGAATAGGCAAATGAGCCTAAACGTGTAATGCTCTAGCAACATCTATGTTTATGCTTTCGTTCAACCTACCCATTTTGTTGAGGAATGTCAATACAAGAAGTTTGAAAAAGAATCCCATGTTCTAAAAAATATGGCCTTAGAGGTTTAAATTCAACCCTGTTATCACTTCGTACTATTTTAACTTGTTTATTGAATTGAGTTTGAACCATAGCAAAAAAATTCTTAAGAATTTAAGGGACCTCACTTTTCTCAACCATCAAATGTATCTATACAGCATGGGAACAATCATCCACAATAGTAAAAAAAAACAATGAGCAGTGCCAAAAGAAGGAACTCAATATGCACCCCAAACATCACAATGAATTAATTCAAAAGCTTCCAACGCATGACTTGTGCTAACATGAAAAACATCTCTAGTTTGTTTTGCTCATATACAAGCATCACAAAATTTATTACAATCATGACTACCATCATAAGAATTTAATTCTGGAAGCAAATGAACCATTTTAGAGGAGGTGTAACATCCCGTTTCCATGTAACGGGTTAAACCCTAGAAACGGGTACAAGTGAGGTCAATCAGTGAAAGTAGGA
>JAOTJB010345585.1:0-12175 GCA_027123815.1 Erythroxylum minutifolium
TGGCAAAGAATTGAAGAAAGTATAGGTTCAATTGTAAAATGTTGATGACAACAACTCCTTCCTCACTTCTTTTGGTTACATCTTTACCTTTTTTTATCTAGGAATGGAAACAAGCCAAAAAGTTTTTAAAGTACATGATATGTTTGAAGTCTAATCAAGTTTCAGAGGCTTGGCTTAAAATCGAGCCTGATCAGGTTTTAGGTAACTTGAAGTTTAATTGGGCCCGAGTAGCTTAGCCCAAGCTCAAGCTTAATAAGGCTTTAATTGGAATAAAGCCCAATGATACCAATTCAGGCCCATACTGAAAGTGAAAAGACAAGGATGAGAAAGGTGATTCTATATACAAAGCATTTTAGTCTTCAACTTAAAAATATATTTTCTGAAGAGTTGAACTTTTAGGCTTAACTTTACCCAATTCAACTTTAAGCTCGTTATCTTAAATGTCCTTTACTATTAAACAAATAATGTAGTTCAATTTTAAAATAAAAAATTATTTTTAATATAGTTAAGTTTCAAAATTTAGTTGGGTTAAACTATGTATCATGAACTCAACCTCAGCTCCAAAATTTTTTATAATCAAAAGCTTAAGCCTAATTCAAAACTAAGCCAACTTTATTCTAGTTACCCTAATTTCCCTCTTTCCAATTATATTATAGTTTTTCTTTATTCTTGTATGATTAAGTACATTAGGAAAATGTATAATTCAAGTGTGGAGAAGAGAACTAATTACTTATTAATTTTGCTGTAATTAGCTTAATAGAAAACAAATTTGGAAAAGTTTTAACTTCAAAATAATATTGATTGAGATAATTCATTGTAAGTTTAGTTGGTTATTTCTATTTGATTTGTTTAGGTAAATATTTATGAGCATTGATGATTAAATTAATTTTATTTTGCTTCATTAATTTGGAAAATGGATACTTTATTTACACTATGATACATTTATATAATTTGGACATACAATTGAATTAGTAAGTTAATTCATTTTAAGATTTTTTGGCATCCCATTTAAAAATAACAATAATGAGTGAATAAGTGAGCATTAAATAAATTCATTGTACTAGCTTCAAACCAAGTAAAAAGGTTAAAGTTAAAGAGTGGTGATAGTAGCAATTTAAAATGTTAACCTAATGGAGTAACCAAGAGTATTCACGATAAGGTATTTTTTTCTTACATTATAAGGTTACATGACTTTCTAAAAAATTGATAAATACTCTTTTTTTAATTAAATTTATTGTTGTTTTAAACAATGATCATGATCATGGTGTGAATAATATGACCTACATGGAATTCTAAAGATAGGACTATGTAAATATTCTGATTTAAAGTCAAATCTATCAATGAAAAATGAAGTTCATATAACAAGTTAATGTATTCTTAGGAGTTTTGATTAGAAAAATATTTCAATAAATCAACTTAAATATAGGGGTTGTATGTCTTGATTAAGAATACAATTATAACATCGGAATTTCTACCAATTTAAGAAACTAAGGTTAATCACTAAATCATAATAAATTTAAACATATAAATGTATTGTGATCCTTTCAAATCAATCATCTATTTTGTTAAATTAGATAATAAAAAGATAATTAGTACTAGTATTTGTACCCCTTGTATGATTGACACATGTATTTACTAGAACATACTATAAAAATGATAGGTACACTTTTCTGGTGGTCTTTACCATAGTTTCGATATGATTCGTATATCTCAATCAATGATAATAGTTATTGGTATTTAATTTATGCCACTTGATGTTGACATATAAATAAAGAAATCAATATAGTTTAGGTGCTTGAACAAACTTAGGCCCTTGCTGGTTAGTCCTTGAACTTCTTCTAACCCATATCTTTTTTAGCTTATTAAAACACACTTTTTAAAGTGATTTTTTATGCATATATCAATAATCAACACAAAAGGTAACATATTGCATGGGATGATTTGAAACCATATGAATCATATGAGCATGACCTATAAATATGTAACATATATGCATTTTTAAGTCTTTTTAGATGCGGTCATAATTAGGAGCTTTACTTTGAATATATGAGGGATTAAACACTCTTTTGTGTGATAATAAGGACCAAATATTTTACTATATTACATGCTCTTTTAGTATGGATATGTCTTATGAGAATTATGAACGTATTCCAAATGCTTATATAGTAGCCCATGATGATTATGAGCTTGTTTCATGCTATTTTTATGATAAAAAGAGCTATATAATGAGGAAATTATTGAATTCTCTTTTACTATGGTTTTACATAAAAAGTATGCCTATTTTTCTTTGAAATTCATGTCTTCTAACTCTATATTTTGCATTATAAATAAAAGCATGGAATTTCCCTTTTTCTTGGGACCTAAGATGATAAATGAACATTAAAGTTTTTATATCTAAAACTAAATGTGTTATGCTCATTTGATTATTTAGGAAATGGCTTATCATGTAAATGTTCCCTTATAAAATTATCATAACATTGGATGGTGCATCTTTAAAAGTGAAATTAGTTCCAAAATAATATTTTTTAACTTATTCCAAAATAAGAAAGAAGGTTTTGTCTTGGTAATTAATTTGTTTATATTAATTAAATAAAGAATTAATTAATAGTTAAAAACTATTTGTTTATGCCTAATGGGTTAAAAGAGCAGCCAAGTGTGCATTAAACCTATATGTCTATTAGGGCTTAACTAAAATTTTGGTCTAGGTTCACTTACAAATGAATTTTTTTTTGTTAATTTAGAGAATTGAACCCTAACTTATATTATTAAAGCCATAATTCTTCACTATTAATCTAAATCTTAAAAATTCATCTATTTATAAACATTTTCTTTGATTTGTTCTCCTTTATAAACTTATTTTTAAAATTTTAAAGATTTGATTATAGGACATCCCATCAAATGATTTATTTATTTGATTTGTTCTTTTTTATCAATTCCTAAACTAATTTTCCATATTTTATTTAATTGACTTGAATAAATATAGATATACTAATATGAAAGGAATTTTTTTTATGCTCTTCTAAATGTTTGGCTTTAATGATATGATCATATTGTGGGATATATTTCAACTTATTATTTAAAAGTGATGAGTATTATTTTCTTTGAATTTGTTTTAGCCAAATAGATGTAATAAGAACCTCGATTTTAATTTGAACTCCAACATAATGAAATCATATAAATTACATAAAGGTATAATTAAATCAATGTCATATGGTGCCTGGGACAGGCCTAATGCTACATGTTATATTGGTGAATAACATAATACAAGATCTAATATTTGCTTATTAATTAACGCTTTGCCACTCTTATGAGCAAATATGAAGCACTTTGCAAAAATGCTAATGCCCTAACACATAACTTTGTTGATCAGAGGCTAGAATACTCCATCAGATCATATTCACACATATAGATGGGTAGCAAAATTTTTTCTGAAAAAGCGTAGGAGAATAGAAGTGTCTAGGGGTCCTCGTGGCCTATCAAATGATATTAAAGACCTAGCTAACTCAATTCCCTATAGGTTTTGTTAAATTTTATACCTATAGGGTTCATCAAATTTTATAATTTCAGTTAGAAAGTTTTAGTCACTTTTTAGTTGATGTTTAGCATTAACTATTTGTAGCAAACATTATTACAACTATTAATTCATGAATGGTATTTGTTTATTAAAATTTATTATTATCTCACTTTTGATTATTGTATATACATGTGTTTTATATATATATATATATATATATATTGCATTTTACAGGTAATTGAGAAAATAATTAAAATTTCTGTTTAGAGAATTGCATCGGATTAACTAAAAATGACAAAAATTACATATTAAAGTTGTCATTATGAAAACTATATGTTTAAGATAAATGAATACTGCATATAGGAATTTTGTCATCAACTAGAGGTGAAAATTTTAAAGGAGGCAATTTAGAAATTTAGAATATAGAAATCCAATATGTATTGGAAAGAGAAAAAGATGTTTATCTCATTATATGAAATCATGCCAATCTTTAAGAAACTAGAAAACTATTAGATATGACTCGTGTAAACAAGAACTCCTTGACTTGTACAACATATATATGATGTCAAGGCCATATGGTCTAAAATGATAATATGTTACACTATCACCTTAGTGACCATATTATGATCATTCACTACTATATTTGATATGTATGTATGTGTGTGTGTGTGTGTGTGTGTGTGTCTGTGTATAATTAATAAATAAATTATAAATGAAAATATAATATAAGAGCATTCAATGCTAAGGTATATCAAGCTAATGTCAAAAATATTGAATTGAGGAATGTTAGTTATATCTTATAAAATACGGAGCTGATTTACTTATTTTGTGTTAGTAAATATTGTAATAACTATAACTACACGACGTAGCTATAACGACTATTGGCAAATATGGGTCTGTCCCACGTGGACAGTGAGTACTAATAGTTACCTTTATTCTATTATCTAGCCCAAGAATTGATCGTGGTTGAATTAAAGAAACTAAAATTAAGCAAATAGAATAAACAAACAACATGATTAAAGCATACAATTACGGAATTGTTAAATTAATTACCGATATCAAATGATTAGTATCTAGGTTTCGAATCCCCCTAAACCCTTAGCCGATTAATCTTTTGTCATACAATTTTGTTGTTGATTAGTTAAACCGTGGAGACTTCTAAGGTATGCTAGTAGCTGACTTTGAGTTTAACTAACCCTAAGGTTTCTAATTGAATTACTCAAGTTAAATTTTATAGGATTGCGTTAATGTTTTATGAATCTCTCTATTATGTTTGACCCTAATCTAGAAGATTTATGTTATCCTATCTCTAGGGTTGCAATCAACTCTTTCTAATTACTGTAGATCTATTCAAACCTAGGATTTCTCAATCGCTACGTATGAAATCAGATTATGGTCTATTATTTCATATTATTATAACATAAACAAAATAGGTAATTAGATCACAACAAATCAATCAATCAATTACATTAACAAAATAATATACACATGTTACGGTATCCATATAGGTTTCATCAAACCTAAATAGTGATGAAATAATTAGTTACACATCAGCGAATACGAAATCAAATATACATATATAGAAAAATGAATAAAAAATTAACATAATCATAATTCTAAATCTCTTTTATTGTTCTCTATCGAGTAGTCTGGTGATGTAGGTGTCTAATCTTGTATTAAGATGAATCTGTCAATAAAATCCTCGCTTCTTCTGCTCTTCAACTCAAAATCACCTCTGGAAAGCTCAGAACGATTCCTACCGCCTCTTTATCCAATTGCCTCTGAAAACTGTCTTTTATACCAAATTTTAAATTTCTAGCCGATGCACGGTCACTTACATTGTCGTGGATCAGACCTTGCATAACTAGAATTCTCAAAATATTGGGAAAGTGATAATCTTAGGGAAGTGCAGGGGTAAATGTACAGTCGTGCATCCCTTATATGCATCGAATCTTCATTTTACGCATTGTTTTAGTTCGAATTCTTTTTCTTTAAGTCCATAAAGGCAATTATTATCTGTATACACACTTGAAATGAATTAAGTACCAAATATATACCAAAAGTAATAAATATCAAGCAAAAATACATCAAATATTGGGTAAAAATATGCTCAATTATCCAGCTATTAGTAGCTAGTGTAAGATGTTACATGTTCTATGCCTCCAAGTTAGGGGCATATAATAATGTACTTAACACACAATAAGAATATCAAGATGATATAAGATAATATAAGGCATTTATCAATAAATATTTTAAGGCTTTTGAACCATATACTAAGGAATATATGGTTAGGTTATGCTTATAAGGAGCTAAAAAAATTAAAAAAAAAGAGAGCACTATGGTGAGTCTAAGTGAAAAAAGAAAGTAAATCCCTCAATAATTCTTAGTATCCCAAGAAAGACTAAGGCTAATTAAAATGGAAAAGGCAAAAGGACCTCCTATAGAGAATAATTCTTATTTCTATCGTATTTTTTAACCTTGGATTTAATATTAGTTTTCATAATGGTGGAAAGGATAATTTTCTTAAAATTATATCGTCATAGTTTTATGATGGGTGGTTTTATGGTATTATATGTTGTTTATTAAAAAATAAAATTAGTTTTATTTAATAACATCAACTAGTTCTTATAATATCTATACTGCATCGTGATATTGCTAGACTTGGTAATATTGGACATAACCAAATAAAGCAACTAGTCAAACATTGTCTTTTAAATGACATACATAAAGTATAATTGTCTACTTATAGACATTGTCTAGTAGACAAAATGGAATGAAAACTAGTTAGTATGGAAAAAAGAGTTGCTATGCTATTACAACTAATTCATTAAGATGTCTGTGGACAAATGAAGATAAAATCGAGGAATGGATGTACTTATTTTATCAATTTTATTTATGCTTATACTTAGTATAATTATATCATTTAATTTCTAAATATTTGAAGAATTATGTTGTTTCTAAAAGTATCTGACTTTAGTTAAGAATCAATAAGGTAAAGAAGATAAATTTTTCAGGAAGTGATAAAGTATAAAAAGATTTGTTTGATCGATTCAAGAGGCCATGTGATAAAAATGAATGGATTAACAATGATTATAATATAAGTCCATCAATAAAGTGATGGTGCAGAAAGGAGATATAGAACTATTCTCAAAATGATTATATCTATAATGGCACATACAGATTTTCATATCACTTATTAAGGTGATATATCATTGACAATCAAATATGTACTTAATAGGGTACCTATTAAATAATATCCTAAAACACCATATATGATATGTACAAGTAAAAGACATAATTTACCATAACTAATTTCTTGAAAATGTGTTCATTACCTTTCATGGTCTCTCACATAGATATAGGAAATTAGGTCTTAAGGGATAGAGAATATCTTTACAAGATATTATGAACATTCCAAATGACCTAATTCAAAGGTTAGTAAGTGATGTAGCACACCGTAATACTACACAAAATAAACTAGACCTATTACAATAGCAGTGGTGAGTCCAGGTCGATCCCATTGAAAGTGCGTGTAAAGCTTTTGAAATGAAATCAATTAGTGTTTAGGGATGGGGGTTTGGTTTGGTTTTAGATAATAAAATAATATGAAACTAAAGTAGCAAAAGCAAATTAAATTAAACAACATAAAAATGATGAAAAGTGACAAATACGTTGAAGACCCAATCACTGGTTCAATATCGATCTACACATAATTAAACATATTTCATTGAGTTATTATTCTTATATCTCTCCTGGCAACTATTAATCGTAGGCTAACAACAAACTCGATTAACCCCTGTTTTCATTTAGGTTGTGTTTAATTAAGAAGAGCTTGTTAATTCAACCTAACTACCGAATAACCTAAAACAAGTTCTCTAGATTTAATTGGGACGCTGTATTACAAATTAGGAAAATAGATTAATTAAGGCAATAATCACACAAGCTCGGGTCGTTTAACTTAGGTTATGTTATCTTTAATGATTCGAAGCCATTAGTTGCCACAAACGAATTTCAACATAACAATTATAGATTATATTGAAAATTCTAGCAATGGGTTTTTACATAAAAACAATCAAATAGAGCATTCAATCATTCTTACAAAACACCCAAACATTAAACATAGGATAACACAATCAATCCTTAAGAGAAAAAATAATAAACAATGAAAGAATGCTTAACCGGGTTCTTCAGTCTCGATGTCACCTCAGAACCGATGTAAGGAAGTTCAATCCTCTATGGGTCTCTAAAAGTATCAAACTTTACCTCTCTTTATCCTACTGAAACCCTTCTAAGGTTTGTTCAAACTTTTCATATGATTTATGTCGTCAAAACCATGTATTAATACTCAAAACTAAGTTTTCGAGTGAGTTGGCAGCATTTCATGGGTGTGGTTTGTTGTGTCATGGGCGTGCATATTTGTCATGAGTGCGCATGGTGGTGTTAAGTCCATAACAAATCAATCATGGGTGTGCATGAAGTGTCACGCCCATGACAAAGTTATCATGGTCGTGAGAAATTTCTAGGACTCTTCCCATTTGATTTTTTCACATATACTCTTCATCTTCATTCATTTTCTTGTCTCCTTTTGCTCTAATTCTTCTTCTTCTTGTTCCATGAAGACAAGTGAGTGTGAATCTTAAGAAGATGACTCAAATATAGTGCTTTTGATTCACTTTATTAGCTCTTTCACTTCCGAATTGTACCTAAAACCAAACATGAACTAAAGTGAATGTCTTAAGAATTTCATATCATTAAAAACTAAGTATTATAGAATAAATTCATAATCAATTAAGAACATATCTATTTACCCCACATTTTGCTTTTGACCATCCTCGGGCAAAACATCTAAATTAAGGTTACAGACCCAAAACATTTACTCATTTCCCAAATTTCCCAAGAATATATAATCATAAGAAAAGATGAACAAATTTCAAAAACCATAACAAGAACTCAACATTCAATACGTCTACTTATGATTAATCAACATTCATCACCTTTAGAAACTGAGCAATCTAGAGGTATACTTGAAAAATGTGTTTAAATAAGATAGTTTCATGGGTACACTCAATACCATTCATGATCATGATATTCAACAACTTTGCAAATCATTTCATTTCTCCACCACTAAGAGTCACATGTATAATCATGAATCAAAAGACTTTTCCAAGGTCATAATGTGGGCAAAGGGAAGGTGAGATGTATTTGGGTAAAGTAGCATGAAAGCCATCAAAGCTAGTAAAATAAAAGTAAAACTCAATGTAACATCAAGCGCAAAAACTAACATTTATTCAAATTGGGTACCATCAGTTACAATGAATGCAAAAACTATATTTCTTAGCTCAAATTCAAGCTCTCCGACCACAAACCACATCAAGCATATATCACTCACAAAATTTGATCATAAACAAGATTTTGTAACCATAATGACTGATCATTGTAAGGAACATCCACCTTATATCTAACATACTCAAGCAACCTATTCAATACAACTTTAGAAGGAAAGACTAATCATAAATAATTTTGCAACATATACACATTTCCTCCTTGATAATTTTATTTAAACATTTTTTCTTTTCTTTTTCTTTTTATTTATTTGATTTTTTATATATATAAACATTGAAAGAAGCTAGATCAATATGATAACTTCAATGATAAGACATAAATTGACATCCCAACAATTATAACTATCCCATACATATGCATACCCTTACAACATCTATAAAATCAACAATCAACAAATCCTCCACTACCTTTATAACTTGGGTAGGACATTTGGTTAAGTTTAATATCATGTAATGTGGATAGTACTCAAAAAGGTTAATAAAGCTCAAAGGGGGTTAACAAAGGAAAATTCATAACGATGGATAGACTATTTGGCTAATGTAGCTTGGAAAAAAAAAGAATGCCTAATCATTTTCATGTTAATGAATGTGATAAAAATGTGGTCTTGAATAGAAAATCAAAGCACAATCAGGATGTACATATCATGAAGGTCACACATAAACAAAAGACAATGAGACTGATATGGATGTGTCAGTCTAATAAGGCTCATAATATCACTGACTTTTGTCTACCACTAGTTACTACTCTTCTAAAGATAATGCACATTGACCAATCACAAGAGAAAAAGTACATGATAAAGTTGTCATAAAATTCTCTAGTCAATCCATTCTCTAATCATGACTATATAGTCCTAGAAGCAATACAAAACAAGAAAATGTTTATCTTGATTGTTTGATTCTCCCTCTCATTTTGTTGAAAACTTAAAAACATGTAAGGAACAAACTAACATAAAAACACTTATACATATAAAAAGAAATGAGAAAATGTAAAGAAAAGAAATTAACTTCCCTTAGGTTGCCTCCTAAAAAGAACCTTTGTTTAATGTTTCTGGCTCAACTCTTTGTTTTCCTCATCACGTGAAAAATATGTGATCTTCGGGTGTCACATATACTTCCTCCACTTGATGTTCTTTAAGATAGGGCCTCATTTGATGATCATTCACATACATTGGCTCCCTATCTTCAAATTTTTGATCTCTACTAAGTCTATACACATTGAAAAAATCTCGAATGTCTCTTCACCTTTTTCTTCTTCATTTAATTTCTCTAACCTGCCAGGTAAAAGAAAAGTGTCATTCTTAACAAAAAATTGGAACTCGGTATTTACATCAGAGCTAAAAGATGTAGCCTCTTCTCCTCCAAGCTCCTTCTCTACTTCTTCAATACGAACAATTCCTTGAGTAGTCCACTCAAGATTCTTAAGCTCCTTATCACTCTATAAGGCCTCTGTGCTAACTTCCCTTGGGTACACCTCAGGTTGATATAGTTCCATCTCTTCGACTTGTGAAGCTAGGCGGTTGAGAGCTTCCGCCAGCTGACCCATTTGACTTGCCAATTTCTAGATTTTAAAATTTGTGTCTTGCTGGAATTGCATCTCTTCTTGTTGAAATTGCATCATATCCTCCTGGAACTACTGTACAATCTGTTGAAGACCCTGTTGAAGTTGAATATTGTTAACAGTCATACTATTAGGCAAGTCTTCCAGAGAAATACCTGATTTTTTTTGGTTTTTCAAATCTTAGATGCTTTTCCTTCCATCCTGCTAGAATTATAGAGAATTCTACTAAATTTGTAAATTATTTTGTTGAATTTGGATATTGTTAGCAACCATAAGATTGATCATATCTTCCAGAGATGGACCAGAGTCATAATAGGAAGTTTCCGGTCTATACAAGAATTGTTATGTGTCCTGCAAACTATCATGGAAGTAATTAACTGGTCATCCCATCTATAACTACAACTTGCATGGTCATTCCAAACATGGTCATAAGATTAGGAATATGAGTTATAGAAAAAATTACTTCCTTCCATGAATAGCTATATATTTTTAATTTTTTAACACAATGAACACTAAATAAAAAGTGAAAAGATCATGAAATAAATACAAAGAAACTAATTACAAACAAATTTGTACAAAACACCAATTAAAATCAAGTTAAAAAACTAAAGCACTACACTCCCCAGCAATGACGTCAAAATTGATGCAGCGCATAGTAACACTACATAAAATAAACTAGAACTACTACTATAGCAGTGGTAAGTCTAGGTCGATCCCATAAAGACTGTGTGCAAGATAAAATCAATTGGTGTTTAGGGTTTTTTTTTGGGGGGTGGGGTGTAATAAAAAAGTAAAATGAAACTAAATTACCAAAACCAAATTAAATCAAACAATATAAAAATGATGAAAAGTGACAAATATGTTGATGACCCGATCATTGGTTCAATCTCGGCCTACTCATAAGTAAACATATTTCATTGAGTTGTTATTCTTATATCTCTCCTAGAAACTATTAATCATAGGTTAACAACAAACTCTGTTAACTTCAGTTTTCCCTTAGGTCGTGTTTAACTAAGAAAAGCGTGTTATTTAAACCTAAATATTGAATAACCTAGAACAAAGTCTCTAGACTTAATTGGGAAGCTGCATTACAAATTAGGAAAATAGATTAATCAAGGAAATAACCACACAAGCTCAGGTCATTTAACCCAAGTGATGTTATCCCTAATGATTCCAAACCATTAGTTTCCACAATCGATTTCAATATAACAATTACGAATTATATTGAAGATTCTGCAATGGTTTCTTACATAAAAACAATCAAATAGAGCATTATATCATTCTTACAAAACACCCAAACATTAAACATAAGATAACACATTCAATCCCTAAGAGAAAGAATAACAAACAATGAAAAAATGCCTAACCAAGTTCTTCGACATCAATGTCACCTCCAAACCAACTTTAGGAAGTTCAACCCTCCATGGGTCTCCAAAAGTGTCAAACTTTGCCTCTCTTCATCCTCTTGAAACCCTTCTAACATTTCTTCAAACTTTTCATATCATTTATTCCATCAAAATGATGTATTTATACTTAAAACTAGGTTTTCAGGTGAGTTGGTAGCATTTCACGGGCATGGTTTATGGTGTCATGGGTTTGCATATTTCTGATAGGCATGCATGGTGATGTGTCATGGGCGTGTATGAAGTGTCATGCCCATGACACATTTATCATAGGCGTGACTTGTAACATCCCGTTTCCATAGAACGGGTCGGACCAGAGAAACGGGTCCAAGTGAGGTAAATCAGAGAAATTAGGAAA
>JAOTJB010345640.1:0-12171 GCA_027123815.1 Erythroxylum minutifolium
TTTTATTTTCTTATTTCAAACCAAACAACCCCCCCCCCCCAAACCTAAGCACCAGTTAATTTCATTTCAAAAGCTAACTGAACATTCTTTATGGGATTGACGTATACTCACCACTACTTTAGCAGTAGGTTTAGTTTATTTTGCGTAGCATTATGACACACTTACATCAATGATGAAATGACTGAATTATATAGAAAAATCACGCACGGAAAGGTTAGTCAAAATCACTTTGACATTCCTAAATATTTAGGTAGTCATGATGTATTACTATACACCAATCTTGATCTATGAATATAAATTGTTTAATTAGAGAATTAAAGATAAATTAAAAGAAGTTTTAATTTATCTAGTTCCAATTATGAATTAGAATTAGAATTTATTATTGCCAACATATTCAAAAACCTAATGGGTCTCACATAAAGAATGGTTTGAAGAGAGCAAAGATATTTTAATCAAGTTGGACTTGATTGCAAAGTTTGAGAAACTTTATGATTAAATATGAGATATTTTATAAATAAGGATCAACATGAGATATTAGATCTAATTTGTGCATAATTGGCATTTAATTAGAATTATTTGTAATTCTAATTAAAATTTAATTGAAATTAGACTTTAATTTCAATTAAATTACTAAAATGTCCAAAATCTATTATAAATAGGCTTAAGCTCTGATGGAGCTAGCACTTGTTGCTTAACCTTCTCTATGAGTGTTACAATCTAAGCTCAAGGAGAGAGGATAACTATCTGTGGTTGGGGAACTTCAATTAGGAATTTACTAACAAATTTTGTAGGGAAATCTTAAGACATAGAGGAGCAAACATGGTTTAACACAGAGTGATCTAGAACATGTTCTTAATCCTTAAAGTCTCTTTCACATTATGGTTAGTAGTATTAAGAAGATTGACAACATTGTTTATATTAAGTTACCTTGATCTATCGAGCTTATGCCCTTTATGCTAGCTACATTTGGAAAGTTATCTTTGCTTTAACTGGAGTTATGTCACTTATATAATTCCAACTTGACCTATATAAAATTCATCAACTAGATACAAGTAGATAGGAGAATATCCAAAGGAAACATCCTTGTATACATCATAAGCCTAGAACCTTGTATATACAGGTTATGGAAGAAGAAGAATATAACGTGTTTTAAATGTTTTGAAATCATAATAGAGGACTTATTGCTTAATATAATACAATTGATTATACAATTTATTTGAGTACAACTAATGGAAAATGAAATAGTTAGAAACTGTAGCAAGGAAATCATAAACACTTGCAAATTAAATTAAGAACAGTAAGATGCAGAAGATCTTAGGAGCTTTATTAAAATCCTAGAGTATGCATAACACCTAATAAAAAAACTCTCCTAAAATCTTGTAATGCTACTGGCGCAAGTTTAAAGCAGATAGTAATTCCTTGGTTATGTTTGTATTTTTACTTTGATTGTATTCTTTTTCTATTAAAATATCCTTTTAATTTTCCAAAAATATAAGGTATATAGGAATGTCAATTTTGGTGTGGCCTATACGACCCAACCTTATTTTGGTCCAGATTGACTAGGCCACAGGCCAAAATTGTTTGACCTGGCCCGTGGCCCGATTGTAAAGTTAAAAACAATGTCATTTTTTATTTTTAAAAAAATATGTTTTCGGAGTTTAACTCGTGGATAAAACATGAGCGCAACACTCTGTAGGGTTCTTATAAAGGAATCTCATTAGCCATCAAAGGTTCATCTTCATTCTCATAACATCCCAAAATTCGATAATTGAGCACTTGGTACACGATAATCCATTCTTATGTTTATATCCTCAATCGTCACCCTAAACATGTCACTCATTTTAGCTTTTATTTCTATATCAAACCAAGTACATTTCTAGCTCCATTCAAGCCTAAATGTATCATAGGAAAGCATTGATAAGCCCACAACTTATAAATGTACATGATTTGGGTCAAAAAGCATAACTTTTGACTATGGATGTCAAATGAAGGTCATTCAAGTATGGTTTCGAAGAGGACTTCGAGTTCTATAACTTTTGTGAAGACCCGAAGAGAGATTTTTCCATTTAGAGGGTCAAAAAAATTTCACATTTATATAACTATCCCAAGAATGTCCGCTTAGCAGACATATGTCCCTCTAAACAGACATGAACTAAGCTGGAATGCTGGAATTCCCGAGAAGGTTCGCCCAGTATATGTCAAGTCCGCCCAACGGACATTTACGAGTCAATTTTTGTATTTCTAACTCCTACAAGTTACTTATGACCCCTCTTATACATATCTATCATTTCTAACTTCTTTTTCTCATCATTTTCCTTCATTATCACTTTCATTTCAGCTCAATATCATTTACATCCAAATCATAATCTATGTTTGGTCATTAATCTAAAAACATAACATTCAAACTTATGCACATTCATCATAATTTCTGCACATGTTCAATCTCCCTTTATTTCATCTTTAACTTATCACACTAATTCTTCCCATTTCAAAGCACCATAGTACTCATTTTCTATTAACTTAAGTAAGGAAAAGGCTATAAAGTGTCCAGCATGCACCCTGTGCAGCATTACTAACTTGTAAAAATCCCATCTTTCAAGTCCGATCTTTAAAAATTACACACTTTATATCATTGGAAAGCTAAGAGGATAAATTACAACTTCCAAGAACCCAACATTGTCCAAATCAGCCTAGATTATTATAGTTTTTCCCTTGAAGTTAGAACATAGATTTTACACCTATGAATGCTTAAAAATGTAATGCGGAAACTTGGAAATTCATGAACAAATCATAAATATATTTCATTAACATCAAAAGAAAAGAGTTTTTCAAAGCTTTAATGGGCATTTCAAGACCCAAATACATCATTGGCCTCATAATCCAAAAACACAAAATATACATGAATGAGTGTTCCTTAAAATGCGACTAAAGCCTTGTGTTTTCATAAACTAACTTAAATACAAAAATATGCAAACTTGGAGTGATGCCTTGACTTTTTATCACTCAATCTCTTGCTCTTCACCTGGAAATGGGGAGGAATCGAGAGTGAGCTTAAAAGCTCGTGGGTAACAAGTTTATAGTGGAGAAACAAGCAAAAAACATTAAAAATATTCATTGCTATAGTAAATTGCATTGAATCCATAAAACACGTATTTCTCAAATTCTCAAACTTGTCAAACAACTCATAAACAACATAAATTATGTATTTCTCTATGCCACTAGCAGGCAGGCGGGAGAAGCCTTTAACATGGTTAATGTGCACGTGACATAATGGAATGGGCCACCATAAACCCACACAAACATGAATTTCATATCTTGTAAACATCTTGCACATTTCAAAATCATGATTTCCATAAGCATAATATTTTTCAAATACAATTTCCATCATCATTTCATAAATCATCATCAAGATTCATGTACCAAACATGTAGCAGTTACTTAAATCATTTAAGAAGCAATAAATGCAACATTTATAAAACAATTGAAATCATTTAACTTTATTGATTTTAAAAAAATACTCATGGCTCATTAACTCAACTATAAACATGTAACCCACCTGAAATTCCTTGCTTAAAATGCCTCTCCTCTTACTCTTCTTGCCTCTCTTGATTCCTTTTAACATTGGCAAAAATCCAATTCAATAGGAATACAAATTGAGAACCAAAAAGCACATTCACTAAAAAAATTGATTCTAGAATACTTAAACCCATGTATTTCCTAAGCTTCATGAACCAAAACCTTCTAAAAATCCAAAGGATTAAAAATGACCTTACCTTAAATCTTTACCAAACAAAGAGATGTTTGGCCCAAATGGAAGCTCTTCTCTTCCTCTCTTTTTTTTTTCTCTTCTTGAACACCCTCAAAATCACTCTTAAACCCTAGCTTCTTCTTCTTCTTCTTTTCTCTCTAATGAACGACTCTCTCTCCCTTCTTTCTCTTTTTCATGTTTTTCTCTCCTTCTTTCCCTTCATTCACATTTTTGTTCCTTCTAATGTACAAAACACTCTTTTCCTCTTCCAATTTTGCCCTTAATGAGTGCTAAAAGTCAATCCTACCCTTACTTTAATGGTTCATGCCTTTTAATCTTAAGTGACATGCCAAAATTGCCCTCAATACATTCCTACTACTTTAATTGCACTAAACAGTGAAATAAAATCCTACTAACACTGTAATAAAAATTAAACTCCAATAAAAATTCTATCATGACCTCCTAATTCATTTAAATCATGCTTAACTCATCAAAAAAAATTCAGGGGCCAACACACGATCCTCCTTTTCATTAGCCTTAATCATGACTATCTATATATTCTTGTTATAATCCTTTATGCTTATGAAACCTTTCATTAACTCTTGCAATTTTCTACACAAGCCCTTATAATAATGGAACTTTCTACATAAGCCCTTATAATAATGGCTAGGTATAAACCTCTTACGCATAACTACCTTCATCTTTGAATGAATAGGTCTCTCGCCATTTATATGCATATTGATATAAATTGATCCCACCAAACACTACATAATTTGCAAACTTAACTACTATTATTTTAACCTTCTTTTCCTCGAAGTAATTATGAAAATTAAAAACATATTATAATAAACATATGTTTTAACTTTCTTCCTACACTAAGTATAGTTTGATGTCATTCTTCCATTGAAAGGTAGCTCTTTTCATCTTAATCCTACCCAAACTACCATCTCATTGTGAAACAACTCTCTTGCCTTTCCTAGAATTACTCTCATCATAATCAAAATCCTCCTCTTCCTCCTTCTCAAATGCATGTTTTCTAAAGATTTATATCTAAATAGGGTCTCTAATATATCCAACCTTAGGTTCAGAAACTTGAATTGATCATAGATAACCTTCATAAACATCGTAAGATTGATTTATATATTATCTTCACCACTACTTATGTTTAAAACCTACAAAGAAAATGTTATTAACAAAAATATTGGTTGTCCTTACACACTCCCTTATGTGTTTACACCCACGATTAAGTTATTTAATCATTAATATTTCAATCAACTTTAGCTTTTTTGTTGATGTTCTCACTATTGTCTTTTACCACTCAACCTCCCCTTATAAGCCTTTTAAAAAGAAGTATATCAATGATCCTACCAAAGCAACAAGTAACAATGGAGTTTATGACTTCAGGTAGCGAACTCAATAAGAAAGAACAAAAGAAGTGAAATGAAAAAGAAAAAACAAAGGAAGCAAATTAAAAAAAATTAAAAAGTCTTTTACAAAAGGAAAAGGATTAGAATACTTTATAACATATTGGAACAATTTATGACCAATTTACATAATATATGATATTTATGCACACTTTTTTATTACATTTTTTCTTTTTTCTTTGAAAATTTTAATTTTATGCATATATGATGTGCACTAACTAAAAAATACAAGAGAAAAAGAATAGGAATAGCTTAATTGAAGAAGAACACAAAAGGTGAATTCTAAATTGAAAAGAATGACAAATAAAAAGAATTGGCCAAAATTAATGATGGATGACACAATCACAAATATGAAGAAAGAAAAATAAATACTTAACAAATACCAAGAAACAAAGCTCTAACACCTAATAATGAGTTAATACCATAGGTACATCTTCAAATCAAGTAAGAAAAACTCAAACCTCATTAAACTAGCTTATTAGAACCAAAGTTATAAGGATTTTGATCTTCATAAGTTGTCTTTATAAGATCATATTATGTTTTTTTCAAAGAACTAAAAGAAATAACAAAATGAAAAAAACTCTTAAATTACAATCTTAATAATAATGTCTAAACAATGCATCAATAGGAAAACCTTAATTAAATATAAAATCCTTAAAAACTAAAGTCCTAAAAGGAAAAGAATATTCCATTTTATCATAATTTGATTAAAAACAACTAAATAACTTTGAAAAGTCAAATCATTTTAAAACAAAATAATTAATTTACAAGTTCAGTATTAGTCTAACATTCACATCAAAACTAGTTAGCTTTTGAAATTTTACGGGTGTAAATTGATGATGAGTCTGACATTGACAGAAGGAGAACACTAGCACTAAGCATCTTAAATCTAACATAAGATTGATCCTTGACACCAATATAACATAGATATCGATTACATTATGTTTTTTGGTTCTCTAATTTTTCTAATCCTTATTCGTCATGTGTTTAGTATATCCCATATTCCATAACAAGTAGAAAAGTGACCAATCTTAGCAATGCATCTAATTCATCTTGAATGACCTTTTTTTGTAAGTCTTTGGTTAATCCTTGCAAAGCTACCTTCATACATTTGGTATTTACCCTGGTCATTAGGCCTTTAATTCCTTATAAAAGATTATAAGAATGATTGGAAATTGGTATTGATGTAAGCTGACCTCCATCATTTTTTTATGCCCAAGTGGTTCACACGATAACTTATATTCTTAGTTGAAGCCTGAAAAAAAAAACTACATCATCAAACATCATTTGAAGCTTGGTGATATATGCTAATTATATAATATTTTAACATAATTTTAGAATATTTATCTTATATTCTAAGGATTTTATATGACTTAGCAGTTCATTTAGCTTATATTTTATTTACAGGCCTTATTTAGCTTTTTAGTGAAGAAAGAATGAATTTACTAGGTTTGATTTGAGTTGAAAAAACTTTGGCATGATTTTAAAGGAAAAACTCAGAATAAGGAAGCAATATATTGCTAAACATAGAGGCAATAGGGACCTATATTCATGAATAAAGGACCAATAAAGACCTATATCCAACTTTTATTTGTACTGGTTCATTTTGTTTCTTCTTGTTTTTGGATAAAAGTAATATGATATTAGCTCAAGGTTGTGCTAAACCTGTATTGACAATAATTATTTGAAAAAGAAGATGATAAGGGTGTAAAAGCAACATAAGGACCTAAAGATCCCATTTTGACTCATCTTTGATTTAATTTTTTAGCATTTCATGATCAAAAGATGAAAGATGAGAAGAAAAAAGGGTGAAAGACATTTGGAAGAATGAAAATCAGTCACAAGGAGTGAAGACCTAAGAGCACATCACAAACAAACAATTTTAGAGAAAAGTAAGATTACATTAAGCTTAATCAAGAACATCAAGATTCAAGAGCCATAAGAATTCATCCCTTGATATTATTTTCTTTATTATTCTTTGTTGACTTACTTTTTTTGATTATGAACTAAATTAAAATGTAGATTTAAATGGCATAAACCCTAGAATTATGTTTTAAATTTATTTTTAATTTTAATATAAGACTTTTTTTTATAAATTCATATTTTTATTATGTTAAATTAAGATATGCTGTCATTTTAATTCAAGGTCAAATTTCATACATTAATTATATGTATGAATAGATCATAACATGAATAAGGAGGGTTATATGAGTTGCTAGAGATAGAACTACATGATCTTTCTAAGTTATGTTGAAACCTATTATGAGAATCCACAAAGCGTGTTAATATGTTCTTTAGTTGCTTTGATTAGAAAGAAATTTGGTCAATTACTTAAGGATGGGGACTGTATTACTTAAGAGATATATAGTTATAACTTAGGAATTTGTGTTGGTCTTAGAGTTAATCATTAAATTAAGATAAATTCAAGCATAGTAAAGTTATAGGCGGATTCTTTTTCTAAAACTAGTCTACCTACTAATTGTTTATTCTTATCTATCACCTTAATGGAGTAACTCTTATTTGTAATTTTAGTTTTATTTATTTTCTTTAATCTAAATCATTCTTTTGGTTGATTAGATAATAAAAAGACAGTCATTACTAGTAGTTACAGTCCTCGTGGAATTAAGCTTGACTCTCCTAAACTATACCATAAAAATGATAGGTGCACTTGCCTTACCGATTTTTTAGTATTATTTTGTGTTTCATTTTATTTTTATCATATTAATTTTTTGCATCATTGTCAAAGATTGTAATATTAAAAAACTTTATTTTTATTGGTTTAATAATCTTTTTATTTGTTTTGATATTTATTTATTTATTTTTAGAGCTCTCCTTCTCGATCTTATATTTGTGGCTAGATTTCGAAGTTTAAGTATTTAATACTATAACTACCAAATACAATAGAAGGATGAGGAGGACAATGAGAGATTAATCAGTCACTTTGCATATCGAAAGATTAGACATTTGCAGCTAGAGGCTTTATAATATGTATTTGGAAGATTAATCGATATTTGTGATGCATGTGACATTTGTGATAGTGTTCACCCCAATTATGAATTTCAAGCACCTTATAAATTATGAAAATTGTACAAACAACCAAATTTCATGGGGATTAGCCTAAAAAATTTTCTATAGAGGCAATTATATTTAGAGTAGAGAGATCATCCCAAATTTACTTGGAACAATCGAGCTCTTTGTTTCTATAATTAAAATAACAAGAGGGGAAGCAAAGTCTTAAGGGGCTCGTGATAAAATTCATTACTAAGACTGAGGCTTACTTTTAAAGGACTAAATCCCTTATCCACAAATTGAAAAACTAAACATATAACTCACTATACGTGTTTTTAATGGAGAATAAGGCGTTTTTCTTGAGTTAAATCTGATGAAATAAGTGCATACTCTAAATTCAAGGAATAAAAAAGAGGTGTAGGTTGAAGAGGAGAATGAGAAAGAAGAGAAACAGAAGGTTGTTATTTAAGAAGAGAAGGAGAAGGTGGAAAAGGAAGAAGAAGAGTGAAGGAAGAAGGATGTCGAGGAATTGTCAACAGTCACCTTAAATAAGGAGGGTTCCTATATCCTACAAAATAAACTAACTTAGCAAATCAAAGATCCATGGGATTTTATTATCCTTTATAATTTTGGTAGTTTTTTAATTAAAAGAAAATTAGTGGAACTAATAGGTATTATTAATTGATTTTATATGTCCTTACTATACTGCAATTTGTGGCATATTTGAACATTACTGATATATGTCGTCAAGCATATACAAATTAATATCTTATTTCTACCATTAGTTAATTAACAAATTTAGTATAGGGTGAAATAAGAGTCAATCTCACAGGGAGATTATTGTTTATTAAAATTTCATTTCGAATGCAAATGAGAGTATTAATCAAGTAAATGTATGTGATTATAATTCCAAACAAAGTAAACTTCGTTTAGAAAAATTCAGCCCACGAAAATAAGGTGAAACACCTATAATTTGATGTTTAATTTAGCTCAAACTCATGCATAACTTGTACCCATGTTATTTACCATATTTAAGCCATTTAAATAAGAAAATTACGATTATGAAACCCCTTAAATTAGATCTGGAAATTGCACATTAAAACAACATATAATTCACTAGTTTCGCCTCATTAAACTTTAAGATTGTATTATACTTTATCCCTTTAATAACCCAATATGTGAGCTGTCATTTATCATGTTTTTGGCATATAATGTACAGCTTAAAAACAAAGAGCAAACAACACAAATTCAACTTCGAACATTCAAGATTGCTTCTTTCAAGTTCATTTAATCTCATCATCTTTCACGTAAATTTCCAAGCATATTAAACTTAAACGTATGTCAAAATAATGCTGAGAAATCAAGAAATTAGTAGTAAATAGTCAGCTTTCAAAATCTGATTGCATAAACATTCCAAGAATAATGCTTTCATATTGAAGTTACATATTTCTAAAAAAATCTAGCTTTAGGAAATTAATTTCAACAGGTTTTCAAATCACATTATAACATATAAATAACCTCCCAAACATATCCAAACACAAAAAATATAAATGACTAGTTCCATAGCATAGATTAATCATAATATAGAAAATATGAAAACTATACGTGCTGAACAGCCGTTTACGTAATAAATTAGATTGAGTAGTTTTGGTATCTCTTCTTTTGAAAGATGTTTTAGGCCTTCAACTTTTAACCCTTGAGACTTATAAAATCAGCAAATATATGATGAGATACGGGAAAATCACATGTAAACATTTAAACACAGCAGAAACGGAATAGGTAGGGGCTGGAAGTTTTCTCGTCAATCATTTTACTACATATCCTCTAAAATTTTAGATTCAATTACTGATTTCAATCAAAATGTTCTCTAATTAATTAAAATCCTTCAACTTATGTCCTTATCTACTAGGAAAGCATAGTAGACCACAAATCATACCACACACATGTAAAGATGAGAAGGGGGTTCAATAAGAAACTAGAATTAATTAATTAGAACATAAACTTTTAACACTAAAAACATAATATAAAAAAATTTTGAACATGTACATTAACAAGTGATCAAGCATACATTAAACCCATAAATTTAGTCATCTAAGTTCAAATTTTTATCAACGACATCCTGAGCCATAAAGTAGACTAACTATAGAGACGTTCACCAGCTGAGTTATCCTATCTCCCTTTACTAATTTAGAATTGAACCTGAGAGACTTTAAATTGATGAATGCAATTCTTTCCAAGAAGATATCATTAGCCCCAAAAATTTCAACCAATCAACTAGCGAAATTTTTAAAGCATGCGACACTCTAATTAAATCTCAGCCCTTTGATCGACTAACGATTTAATAGTTACTACTCGACTCGCTAAACCCAATAGCAATTGTAAACTAAAAAGAAAGTGATAGCAATCTATTTATAGCACCCCACTCTCATCTAACACGTGCCCGTACGTCCCTCAGACATTCTAGCACATGCTCGGTGGAAGCAGTGTTCTAGAGCAATCACATCACTTAACATGGTATCATAATTAAAACACAATACTCAATGTCTAAAACTCAATTCCTCATTTTCATTTTATAACAAAAGGTACAATGTAGCATCACTCTACATGATCTATATATATATATAACATCAAAAACTATAAGAGTTTGATGCTCTTTTACACAATCTATATGAAAGAGGAATTATACAAAAATTCTATCTAAATCCTTCAGTCTTAACTGACCGACCTTTGAGCCATTTCTTCTATCCAAAAACAGTACTAAGCTTATTCTAGAATGTCTTAGTAACTAAGTCACCTCTCTCATTCCTAAAAGTCAATGTTGCAATTTTGGTGAGTTTTACGAACTCAATGAGCAACCCATCATCGATGGCTCACTGATACCACATAACACAACAATTTATATTCAATTAATATAACCACATAATTCACATCACTTCATCAATCATCATGTTCAATTAAAGACAATTTTGTTCATTTATTTCACATTTGACAATTAGAACAATTCATACAACTCAATTCAATCATTCATAAAGTGCATATCAAATTATATGTACAATGTTTATGAGACTCACTTTCAATTATTACGTTGTTGTGACCGAGTGTCTTTTTCACTATCTCATATCCATTATGGATACCGGGCTTATTAATAAATGTCTCGTATCTGTTGGGAATACTAGACTCATTATACATAGTGAGCCAGAGGTTCTGACCACATTTTGAGCTTTAAGCTCTTTTTCGCTGGCGACTCCGGTCATAATTACCTCTATCTAATCATGCATTCTTATAGTGAAATGCATCAAATATCATATATCAATCAGTCATTTTTTTCAATATGCACATCCAATTTCACAAATCATGAGACCTATGTCTAACATTTAACAAATATTTTGAGTACACTTATTTTTGTCAAATTCACATACAATGACCACTTCTAATATGATTTTCATGCATTAAACGCCTCGGATATTCAATGTCTGGAATCAGCACATTCACATCACATAATGATTCAATATAGAAATTTAAACAAAGCAATCAATCAACGTGAGGCCATCTAGGTTACTCACAATACGCTCCAGTTAGCTATTACCTCGACATCTCACTACTGTCTGGATGCAGTCGCTCTATTTGCGCTTCTCTATCATGTAACACGTACACATTTACTCATTACTAATTGCACAATCATATACGTACTCATTTATGCATATATGTATATGTGTTATGTGCAATGCATGCTCAATGACAATCCCAGGTATATTTCCTTAATACACATCTATAATTATTCAACATCATCTTTTAATCACTCATTAATACCTAATACACTTTACTCACTTTAATTGTAACACCCCATTACCCTAGGGTACGCACCGGGACCCCCGTAGGTCATTCCGACAAATATCCTACGATAAGGGAGCACTACGTGCACTCACTACAGTACTCCACATGGCATCATATCAATGTGAATGATTAAAGCAATAATTATAAATCACAAGA
>JAOTJB010345653.1:0-12170 GCA_027123815.1 Erythroxylum minutifolium
GAAAGAAGAGAACCAAAATTCTTCTTCTTAGATTTTTATGAACCTTAACTAGATCTTAGTTCTTCTAGTTAGATAAACCAGGAGTAGATTAAGTCTAAGCTTATTTTTGGATATTTAAAGCTTACGGAAGTTTTATTCATGTATGTTGATTAGATGAAAGTATGATTGTTTAAAAGGAACCAAGGGCTTCGAAATCAAGACCAAGAAAAAGAACAAACTTGATCTTGGAATTACAAGTAAATAGGTGGGTAATATGTTTTTGGTTATTGTGATGATGGGATGATCTATTATATGTTTATGTTTGCTTAAATGCTTATTTTTGAAACATTGTGAACGTGGGAAAAATGCACCGTCATTTATTATCATGTTTAGTATTAATGAACAAAAGAAAAGCATAAAAAGCATGAACGTATGAGTATGATATGGAATATGTAAGCTTTGGAAAATTTGTTTGTGTGGGTAAGAGAGATACCATTTTGTTAGTCACATGCACGTTGACCTAAAGCCTTCTCGCAACTACTCGCTTGTGACACATGAGCTCCAGAAAATGGACACATCTATTGATGGTGTAAACTTCAATTTCGTCATCTGTTTTATAAGATTCTCTCGAGCCATTATGTTTATGCATTGCATCTTAGTTTGTTGGATATGGAGCATAATGGAGTGTTATTTTGTGATGATTAAATGAAACATATGATCTGATTTGTGTGGTGATCTGCTAAGTCTAAAATGCAATGTATATATATGATTGTGTGTGTGGTTTGTTATTACTGGCTATAAACGTATTAGCCACTGAGCATCACAACTCACCTCATTATTTTTCTACTCCTTAGTTAAAGAAAAAGAAGATCATTACTGAACCCTTGCAAAGCTTTGGCAACTCCAAGATTTCAATCTTTTGTAACTAGTTAGTTCAGAAGCTTTTGGTACTCTAGAAGCATATCAAGCATGAAATTTTATGATTGTATTTTTAATATTATGCTACTAATATGGTTTTTGATATGTAATATGAGGTTATGTATAATCTCTGCTTTTATTAGTGAAATGACAGTGAGAACTGCAGAAATTCTCTTTTGTATATGTTCAGAATTTCTTCTTTGTTAAGTTGTTAATGTGTTGGGAATAAAATTGTTAGATGTTTGAAGGCCTTGGATAAATTTTCTGAAGAAATTGGTTATGTTGGGGGTTTTGTAAATATAGTTTTGATTGTTGGAATTGGGTCTTTTGAAATGCATAGAAATTATATATATATTGACAGTAGAGAGAAAAGAGGAAAAAAAGAATAAAATGTTTTCTAAAACTTTAATGAATAAACTATATTGATCTGGATAAAATTTGACAAAATTGACTTCATAAAACTTGTAGATCTTTCTCTTATATTTCTAACGACATAAAGTTTATAATTTTTGAACTCCGAGATTGAAAGTTATGATAAATTGAAGTAGGAGTGTGCATTCAAAATGTCGCGATCGCGACAAACCCATTTTTCATGAAAGTTACGATCGTGCACAAGCACAATCACGACAATCTGCTACTAGTCACCAAAAGTCACGATCGTGCACAAGTAGATCGTGACACCCCCCTCTCACACCTGTGATTTTTTTAAGACTCACAGCCTTGATAAATTTTAATGCACGATTGTGATTTTTTTTTATTTTTCCTTGTTTGTTTCTTTTAATTTATTTGTTTTTACTCACACCAAGAGATTAATTATTTTATTTTGACGTTATATATATATATATATATATATATACTTTTATTTTTAAAAGTCCCCCAATCTTGGTGCCTTGTCACTACGAAATAAAAACTGAGACCTTGAGCTAACATATTTGATATCAGAGCCCACGGTTTCTAAAGATTCATAGGCTTAGAATATATTATATTATGAATAAAGTGTTTGTCTTACTAAATTACTTTTTTGCATTTTTTAGTTTATTGATTGCATTAAGTGACATTCATATCATGCATACATGTAGGAAATAAGATTTAAAATGAAAGTAAGCTAAAAAATAATGTCTTATTGATGGAGTAAAATGCCACCTCATAGAAGAACACGAGGAGTTTTGTAAGGATCTGCTGCACTTGATTCTCTACTGAGAGAGGAGGGTACTGACTAGTCCAGAGCCCCATCGATTATTGAGACAACTATAGGACAGGATAGCGAGCCTTTTCAACCACAAATGCCTAAGTCATCTCTTCCTCAATAACGAATGCCTTATCCATTTGATGCTAGAATGTTCCAAGCTTTTGCTCAGGCCTTTGTTCAGGCCATAGGCCATATGCCATTAACTTCCACCCCATCCCCATCTAAGAAAGGGAAACGATTTGATAAGATAAGGAAGTATGGCACATTGGATTTCTACGGAACAACTGATCCAGACGAAGCTGAGAGTTGGTTGAGGAAGACCGAAAGAATATTAGAACAAATGGATTGTGAGGATGAGGAAAAGATTGTGTATACTATAAGTTTGCTATAGGGAGATGCCCTGTATTGGTAGGAAAGTATACCAAGGAGCTAGTTAAAGCCGCCAATGTTAACTTGGAAAGATTTCCAAGCTGCTTATAAGAAGCAGAGGGAGTTTTTGAGTCTCACCTAAAGGGAGTTGATAGAGAGTGAATATGAGCGTAGATTTACACAATTGTCTCGATATGCAACTGAACTGGTGATGAGCGAGGCAGCCAAGTATCGAAGGTTTGAAGTGGGATTGCATTTGGCCATAAGATAGAAAGTGGTGGCACAAAATTTTTGTGGTATCCAACAATTGGTAGAAGCTACATTAAGGGTAGAGAATATAAAAAACATAAAGAGTGCAGTGAACAGAAAAGGGAAAGGAAGAGAACAACTCAGAAGAGGAGGTAGTAGTAGTGCTTATATACCAGAAAGGAGTACCAGGACCTTCCCCACATAATTTGATGTTAAGAGCAGTGGTGCAAGCAGGCCCAAAATAACAAGAACTACTTCCTTTCAAGCCTCGACTGTTGGAGGCAAGGGAAGAGGAGTGGGCGAAAATTCATATTTTCCTAAATGCAATCATTGTGGCAAATTCCATAAAGGGAGTGTTATAAAATGACTGGCACTTGTTTTAAGTGTGGAGAAAAAAGACATATGGCTAAGGAGTGTCCACAGTATGTAAGACGAGAGAGAACTCATATACAAACTTCAAGAAGGATTGATACTGTAGGAGTCGAGTCTGCAACTGAAGTGGGTAGTGTTAGTGCAGTCAAAAAAGTAAATCCTTAAGGAAGACTGAGGGGACAAGCACCAGCTAGAGTATTTGCAGTAACTAGGGAGGAAACAGAAGCAGCTCCAGAGGTTATTACTGGTATGGTTAAATTGTTGCATAATGACATTATTGTTTTGATTGATCTGGGGTTTACCTACTCATTTGTTTCATCAAGTATGATTTTACATGACAGAAATTTGAGTTTACTAGATAGTCCTTTGATGGTTAGTCCCCCGATTGGTTAATATGTCATTATTAGTTATATTTATCGAGAGTGTGAAATATGTATTGAAGTGAAATTAGTGGTGGATTTAATGCCATTGGAGATGAAAAGATTGGATGTGATTTTTGGAATGTACACCTTAAAAAGATATAGTGCTAATTTGAATTGCAAATAGAAGATAGTCGAGTTTATGTTGGACAAAGGTGAAAAGGTGGTGTTTGTGGGAACCAAGGAAGCAAACCCGTCTAGAATTATTTCAGCTCTAACAATAGAGAAGATGATGAGGAAAGGATGTGAAGCATTCTTAGCATATGCAATAGACACAAACGTAGATGAAGAAAAATTAGAAAATATTCCTGTGGTTAGGGAATTTCCAGATGTCTTCCAATAGGAATTACTAGGACTACCACCACCTAGAGAGATTGAGTTCACCATAGAGCTTCTTTTAGGCACGGCACCAATATCTATTCCACCTTATAGAATGGCTCTGGAAGAATTGAAAGAGCTTAAAGAGCAGTTAGAAGAGCTATTAGAGAAAGGTTTATTAGGCCTAGCTCTTCGCCTTAAGGAGCTCTAGTTCTATTTGTGAAAAAGAAAGATGGATCCTTAAGGATGTGTGTGGATTTCAAGAAGCTTAATCATGTCACTATTAAGAATTGATATCCTCTCCCACGCATAGATGATTTGTTTGATCAATTACAAGGACCAAAAGTCTTCTCCAAGGTAGACTTGAGATCAGGTTATTATCAATTGCGAATAAAAGAGTCATATATGTCAAAGGCTGCTTTCAAAACACGATATGGGCATTTTGAGTTCTTAGTTATGCCCTTTGGATTAACTAATGCCCATGTAGCCTTTATGGACTTAATGAATAGAGTCTTCAAGCCTTCTTTAGACCAATTTATCACAGTCTTTATTAATGATATATTGGTTTATTCCAATAGTGATAAGGAGTATGAAGAGCATTTAAGGATTGCCTTAAAGACATTAAGGGATAAAAAGCTATATGTAAAACTTGGTATATGTGAGTTTTGACTAAAGGAAGTGGTATTTCTTGGACACATCATTTTGGAAAAAGGAGTGCATGTGGATCTACAAAAAAATAGATTGTAGTTAAATAGGAAGCACCCAAAAATGTAGCAGAAGTGAGGAGTTTCTTGGGATTAGCCGGTTATTGCAGACAATTTGTAGAATCCTTTAACATGTTAGCAACCCCACTCACCAGATTAACAAAGATGAGTCAGAAGTTTGTATGGATAGAAGAATGAAAGAAGAGTTATAAGGAATTGAATAATAAGCTTACAACTGCACCAATTTTGATTTTGCCTTCTGGTAGTGATGGATATATAGTATATAGTGATGCCTCGAGGAAAGGATTGGGATACGTATTGATGCAAGGAGATAAAGTGATTGCCTATACTTCCAAGCAATTAAAACCCTACGAGATGAATTATCCCATGCATGAATTGGAATTGGCTGCTATAGTCTTTGCATTGAAAATATAGAGACATTACTTATATGGAGTCACCACCAAGGTATTTACGGACCACAAGAGTCTTAAATATTTAATAAGACAAAAAGAGTTAAATTTAAGGCAAAGAAGATGGCTAGAATTATTAAAGGATTATGACTTGTTGATAGACTACCACCTGGGAAAAGCTAATGTAGTAGCAGATACACTAAGTAGGAAATCCACTATGACGCATGTGAAGATGATATATCTTCCTTTGCTGAAGGAATTAGCCAAATTTAAGGCGAAGTTGAGGCAAATCAAATCTGGTTGTATATTGGTTAATTTTAGAGTAAGGCCATTATTGAATGAGAAGATTAAAGGAACAAGATGAATACTTGAGCAAGCTCAGAGAAGAAATTAAAAATGGTATGCCCTCTAAAATAGTAATAAAAAGAGATGGATTGATGGTGGTAGGCAATAGATTATGTATTCTAGATATGCGAGAGTTGAAGGATAAAATTCTTAATGAGGCACACAATGCTGCACATGCAATGCATCCAAGAAGTACAAGAATGTATATAGATTTAAAAGAACACGTTTGGTAGAGAGGAATGAAGAAAGATGTTGCAGAGTATGCTAGAAAACACTTGGTATGTCAATAAGTTAAAGCAGAACATCAAGCACCCATTAGTAAGTTGAAGCCCTTATCTATTCCTGAATGGAAGTGGGAAAAGATTACAATAGATTTCTGAATGGGATTTCCTAGAACCAGCAGGAAGAATGACACAATATGGGTGATTGTTGATATGCTAACCAAGTCAGCACGTTTCTTGCCAATTAGACAGACAGATTCTTTGAATGCCTTGGCCAAGAAATGCTTAGATAAAATAATCAGACTTCATGAAATTCCAAGTTTTATAGTCTCATATAGAGATCCCATATTAACCTCTAGCTTTTGGGAAAGTTTGCAAAAGGCTTTGGGAAAGAAGATGCATTTTAGCACAACTTTTCATCCACAAACGGATGGTCAATCAGAGAGGAAAATAAGAACATTGCAGGTAATATTAAGAGCTTGTGTTATGGACTTTAAAGGCTCATAGGATGAACATTTACCTTTCATTGAGTTTGCTTATAATAATTCCTACCACTTAGGAATTCAAATGGCACCTTATGAAGTTTTGTATGGTAGGAGATGCAGAACTCCTATTTGTTGGGATGAGGAAGGTGAAAGGAAACTTTTAGGACCTGATTTGGTACAAAATATAGTAGATAAGATTAATTTAGTGAAATAGAGACTTAAGGCAATTCGAGACAGGATGAAGAGCTATACAAACGCATATAAGAAGGAGATGGAATATGAAGTTGGAGATAAGGTATTCCTTCGAGCCTCATCATGAAAAGGAGTTTTAAGATTTAGTAAAAAGGTTAAACTTAGTCCAAGATACATAAACCTATATGAGATTATTAAGAAAGTTAGGCCTCTATCCTATAAGTTAGCCTTGCCTCCAGAATTATCCTGGCTTTATAATGTCTTCCATGTATCGATGTTAAGAAGGCATAGATCGAATCTGTTACACATAGTCTAACCATAAGAGGTTCATTTAAGAGAGGATTTGACTTATGAAGAATAACCAGCAGAGATTTTAGATTCAAAGGAAAAAGTCTTGAGAAACAAGACTGTGAAGCTGGTTAAAGTTTTATGGAAGAACCATGCAAGAGAGGAAGCAACATGGAAAATTTTGGAAGCCATGAAGGAGAAATATCCACACCTATTTGTGGACTCAAGTGAGAATTTTGAGGATGAAATTCTTTAAGGGGGAGAAATGATAGACCCAAAATTTTTCTTAGAATTTATTTTATTAAATGAGCAAGCATGAATATAAGTTAGAATTCATGAATTAGCAATTTTTGGAGTTTAATTAGATATATTATGAATCTCGTGTGGTTGCATGAATTAAAAGATAAAGTTAGAATTAAGTTAAGGAGTTAGAAGGCATTAGCTTAATAAGGAAAGGTAAGCTTGGAAAGACAAAAGTTGCTCTTAAACTAATAAGAAAAGAAGAGAAGAGAGTCATGTATAGTAAGTAAGAAAAGAGAGAAAGTCATAGAAGAAACTAGAAGAAAAGAAGGAGAAAATCAAAACATAGAAAGAGAAGAAGAAGGAAAGAAAGAGCAAGGAAAAAAGAAGAGGAAGCAGAATATTTAGCTAAGTTTTTAGGTAACCCTTATTTACTCTTCTTGTTTTGATAGAAGAAGGAAGTAGAGAAAATAGGTTTTACATTGTAAATGAAGAGAGAAAGAAGAGAATCGAAATTCTTCTTCTTAGATTTTTATGAACCTTAATTAGATCTTAGTTCTTCTAGTTAGATAAACCAGGAGTAGATTAAGTCTAAGCTCATTTTTGGATATTTAAAGCTTGTGGAAGTTTTATTAGTGTATGTTGATAAGATG
The DNA here is from genome assembly GCA_027123815.1 of Erythroxylum minutifolium. NCBI lineage: Eukaryota > Viridiplantae > Streptophyta > Magnoliopsida > Malpighiales > Erythroxylaceae > Erythroxylum > Erythroxylum minutifolium. The sequence continues at coordinate 7,352 of JAOTJB010345653.1, forward strand.
AAAATATGTTTGTTTGCAGGGAACCAAGAACTTCAAAATCAAAAGCAAGAAGAAAAACAAACTTGATCTTGGAATTACAAGTAAATAGGTGGGTAATATGTTTATGCTTATTGTGATGCTAGGCTGATCTATTATATGTTTATGTGTGCTTAAATACTTGTTTTTGAAACATTGTGAATGTAGGAAAAATGCACTGTGATTTGTTATTATATTTACATTGAAAGATTTTGTTGTATTTGGTATTAATGAACAAAAAAAAGCATAAAAATATGAAAGTATGGGTATTATATAGAATATATAAGCTTCAGAAAATTTGCTTGTATGGGTAAGAGAGATACCATTCTGTTTTCACATGCACGCTGACCTAAAGCCTTCTCTTGGCTGGCCGCTTGTAGTACATGATCTCTGGAAAATGCACTTATTTTATTCATGATGTAAACTGAAGTAAATCACTTGTTATTATAGAAACCACGCATAATATGTAAAATACACAAGAAGGGGGGTTTAATTGTGTTAAATCGTCTAAGATAGTAATCTTTAAAAAAAATTCTTGATTTTTTTGAAAGATTCAGACGATTACAAAACAACACACTTATTTTGTTTGAGTAATGCAACAATGGAAATAGTATCTATTATTTTAACAACAAGAAATTAAAGAGATCAGGGTTAGAGAATATGACACCGTGATTTATACTAGTTCACCCTTAACCTTTGGGCTACGTTTAGTCCTCAGAGTTTACCTAAGATTTCATTATCTCTTGCAACTTTACAAGTATTATTTCTCACTTGCAGAGCCTCTTTAGGTCCCTTTCACAAAGTATTCTTTATCTGCTATCTTACCCTCTTCAGGCTCTAGCCTTCCCTTTCACTTGAAAAGATATTGTTTGAGTTTTCTAAACTCACGTTATAGGTGTTCTTGATCTCTCTTCTTCCTTCTTTTCACTCAGAATATTTTTACAGTATACTCACTTGATCATAAAATTATTTCATGTGAGTAGAGAGTTGAGAATTGAAAATTAAAAGTTTTATATTTTGTCTACGACTACAACTGATATTTATAGTCTAATTCTCCAACAGTCTTCTTAAGAAAACTGTTTGTAGAATCTTTAAAGATTAGTTATTAGTTGAGTCCTGTAACCAACTCCAACTAACTAACTAATTGACGTTGTAGATTATTCTTCAATTGTATCATTTTGATTTGATTTGTTCGTCTTATGACTTCGCTTTGTCTCACGACTTCGCTTCTTTTTATGACTTCTCTTCGTCTGGTCGACTTCGTCTTAGACATGTGACTTCGTTTAGTCTATTTTGTCTTAGACATGTGACTTCATCTGGTCAACTTCGTCTTAGTCAGCTCTTGAATGTCATCTTGATCATAGTCAGCTCTTGAATATCATCTTGATTTCATGATTTGTGCTACTTACATTTATCTGCGCACTTAACAAACTCATCAAAACAGTTCACACTATTCTTTTATTATTATTATTTAACTTTCATCAAAATCAATAGAAGAAGTGAAGTCCTCTTGACTTAACCTATTATATCCATTATTATGAAAAATTAGGATTATGTCTTTGACTCGAGGCTTTTATACTTTGAATCCGAATTTCCTGACCTGTCTTGGAATCCTGGCAGCCTTTGTGGTCTCAAATTTTCACCTACATTGTTAGTCCAGGAAAATTTAGGTGGTTTCTTCACCCAGAGTTATAAGTGTTCGAGAAAGGATTATTAACTTATCGTTGTGGCACACCCAAATAATTTTCTTATTCCTTTTTATCATTATTCATCAAATAAATTTATGTTGATGTAAGGTTATATGGTCCATATATTTCACAAACCTGTTGCATTATGTTTACCAAACTGGATAAGACATTAGTGTTGTTTAGCTTTCTAGTTAATGCTGCTGTTTGCACCTATATGGTTGAAGTTGACTTTGTTACCATGATTCCCTTTTGTTCCTTCACATTATATGGTCTACTTTTTTAAGTTGTCCACAAATGGCTATTAGTGGCCTTATCCTCAATCAGATCGTATGCAACATCAACGGTTTTGTTTCATTAATAAGCCATTGGCTACTGGATCAATTATAATCCTGGTCACCACATTAACTCTGTTATAAAATGTATACAATAATAACTCTCTTAGTAGGTTATGATGAGGACAACTTTTCTGTGGCTCTTTGAATCTCTCCCATACCTTGTAGAGGGATTCTCCATCATACTACTGAAAGGTTGTGGTCTCCATAACAATCTGGGTCGTCCTTATTAATGGAAAGTATTTACCTAGGAAAGCTTGCATTAACCAGTCCCATGTAGTTATATGCTTCAAATTAAGAGAATTTGGCCCTGCCTTTGCCCGATCTTTCAGTGTGAAAGGCAAGAGCCTCATCTTTGCTGCCTCTTTAGATAATCCATTATACCTAAATGTATTGCAAATTTTAAAAAAATAGCAACGTGAGCATTTGGATCCTTATGTGATAAACCATAGAATTGAACACTTGTTTGTAAAATATTCAATAAAGAAGGCTTGATTTCAAAATTATGCTCATTAATAGGAAGCCTAGCGATCCCCTAGTGGTTCGGATTGAACCCAAGCCATATAAAATCCATTAATGTTCTTTGGTCACCATTTTGAACTCCTTGATCTGCCATTATCTTTTCGACTTTGTCTTGATTCCTTGTTTTTCTCAATTCCCTTTCAAGTTTGATGATGTCAAGTTGGCTTAATTTGCTTGCACTTCTTGAACTTCTCATGTTCATACACCTATTACACACAATAAAAGGGTAATAAATAAAAGTAAAAAAAAGCTCAACAAAACAATTTAAATCACACTCGATGCTAGTCATAATCCTCAATAACGGTGCCAAAAACTTGATAGTTACTTTATGTTTAGCTCAAAATTTTAAAATTAATTGAATTTGTTATAATGTAAGTATATGGCTCATATAAAATAGTGTAGCAACATATTGTTACCTCAAGGATTAGTTAATCACTTTGTAATTCAAATTGACTTTTATTTAAGTAAACTAAATAATGAGAGACTACAATTGCAAAAATTCACAATTTAAAGGTTTGCAAACACACTTCCGGATGTCATAAAAATAAGAACACAATTTTGGTTTAGAGAATCAAATTATAAAGGTTAAGGTCATTTTCTCTATGCCATGTAATCCTCACTTTAGGAATGTAATCATGGTTAGCCTTAGGCATTATAATATATTGGCCTTTTCTCTTTTAATACTCAAACCAATTATGCCTTAAATAACAATTAAAGTTTAGTTTGTGATTTCTTAACCTACACATTTTACTTAACCATTAAGTGGATATGAAGTAACCTATTGGACAACCATCAAAACATCCAATATCTCTTTCTAAATCTCATGATAGCTTGATGTGTGAAGTGTTCTCAAGGCTATACACTCCCATGATACATCCAAATTGATTTCCTAACTCCATTTCTCAATGTAAGTAAGGCATATAAAGCTCGCACATCATAAGCATAAAGTAAACCATACATTAAACCAAAGTGAGTTCTTAAATAGTTATGGTAAAAACAACCCTAAAACCTACTTAGAAATCCATTACAATCATCAATAACATCCTCACAAAAAATCCATACACCTTCTCCATACAATAACTAAACAAAAACAAATAAGAGAAGAGAGAATACAAGGTATATGAGTTGAAGAACAAAGCTGGAACTTGGTGTGGTAGCTTTGAGATCTCTTTAAATCATTTAATTCTCCCTAAAAATCGATTATAAAAATGTGTCAATCTTCCTCCTTTTTTTTGTGTTACACAACATTATTCTCTTTCTAGGAACACAAATAAGGTTCAAATCCTTCCTAATCATTGACATACAACTAAAATTTATGTACATCAAAACACATGAAAAGTTTGCAAATCCTAAGTTTAAAAACTTTCATTTATAACCTAACATGAAATTTATCATATGTAATCATATACACACGCAACTTATATGAAAATAACACAAAATCTAAGCTAAACATCCTATTATGTATACTAAACATAAACATTATCACATAAATGACTTAGACAATCATAAAATAAATATCACTTATTATGACCATTCACCAAAAGAAAAACTCAAGTTTATATTTTAGGTATCAAAATCTATGTCCTCAGTAGTTGCTCCGTATATTGAAGTGCTTAAAATAGGAGTAGCTCAATAGAGAGCTATTCTAAAATAATAATTCATTGATAAGAGAATTCATAATTTTTTACCATAGCAATTAAAATTAAAAATAAAGGTGAATTAATTGATTCACCTACTTATTCATCTTTAAATTCCCTCAAATGAAGCTTTGAATTCAGTTAAATGGGGAAAGATAAGATTAAAAGAAATTCTAGTTATTAAGGAAGACTATTTTCTATTAGGATTCACCAATGTCTTCAATATGATAAAAGTTCTTGAATAGAAAACCTCTACTTCTTCTCAAATGGAAGCCAAGTGTGACACTTAAAAAAAGAGATATAAAACACCTTGTAATATAATTTAGTTTTCATAATATTCTACTAGAGTGTTGGTCCACTATAATCTTTAGATACCTAACTAGATTCATTGAAAAAGCTTTGTGTCTTGATGAAAGGAGAACTAGTTATGTGAATGGTTGTTTAGAGGTTGATTTAAACCAATATCTTTCTATTAATCCAAAGATCCTAAGATTAAATGAAGATGAGAGATTGATGGTATTTGACATATCCCTTTCTTACCCCTAGAAACTGTAACACCCCATTCCCACTGAACCCGAACCCGATATCGACAGTGATACCCGGATCCGTGCCCCGCGAGGGTGGC